>QGSO01000340.1:0-49063 GCA_011037825.1 Carya cathayensis
CTTTTCTGCATGTGTGCTGCCTTCATCCTTATTTTCTGCATTGAGGTGCAACTTTCTGCATGCTGTTTCTTCTGCATGTGCTGCTGCAGTTTCTGCATTTCTGTTTCTTCATTTTCTGCATTCTGCATTTGTCCATGTTTTGCTGCTTTTTTTCTGCTGCAGTTTTTTTCTGCTGCAATTTTTTCTGCTGCAATTTTGTCTGCTGCAGTTTTTTTCTGCTGCTGTCCACTTTCTGATGCATGTGTGATGAGAGCTGTTTTCTGCAGCATGTGCTTGACTTTTCTGCTGTTTTTTTTTTCTGCTGCATGTGCTTGACTTTTCTGCTGCAGTTTTGTCTAACTTTTCTGCATGCTTTCGGTGGATTGTGAGCTGCTACTGCATGTGTGTGACTTTATGCAGGTGCTGTCCGTGGGCCCAAGTGATGCATGTGTGAGTTGTGTGCTGAGCTGCTGCTTGTGCCGTGAGTGAGTTGCTGTCCAAGTCAGCTTTTCTGCATGCATGTGCTTCTTGTTGAGTTTTAGTTCCAGCCGACACACTCTTTTTTTTCAAGACTTTGTGAAGATCAAGCAATCCAAATTAAGCACGGCTCCAAGGTCTTCATTTTCAGCACCGAAATTCCTCACCAACTCTACTCAAATCAAGCACCACCAACTCTCCCTTTATTCCTTTGCTCACCAGCCACACACACATATATATATATAGATAGCGTGCTGCCAAACTCCTTCTTAGACTTTGATATTGCAGGTGTTTGTCCACCGAAAACCATTTCCTTCCTTCTCTTCATTCCTCTCAATTAGTATGCACTTTTGGTGGGATCCAAAGTGAATTTTATTTAAACTGAAAATAAGAAAATAACACTCGAAATAAATTAAAAAGAAAAGTAGATTATTATAAATATATTATATGTGTGAAGAAATATTGTCTAATTAAATCATAGTTATAAAATTAAGCATAAACATGATATTAATCAATTAAAAATCACAACTCGAATTTATGCTTATTAACTATTTTTCCATCTCAAATCAATAATAATGTCATGGGGAATTTAAAATACATTGGTTTTAAATAGTTAAGATATGCAATATCTCAGCTCAATCACCAAGCTAATGGACATATCTTGGTCCGAAAAGTTTATGGATTGTTGTTAGCATGTGTTTAAGAGTGTTCATTGAGGTTTTGTTGCATGACTAAAACTTTTGATGATAGATTTTTTTAGATCTAGAAAGTTGAAAACTGGAAGTGGCAAAACAGTTTTTATTTGGAGAAAGTTCGAATATTTTGAGATTTGATCTTACTCTAAAGGCTTTGATATTTTTATATGATGATCCTAACTCTCTTATTTTGATGTTAGGATGTTATTTTGAAAATATTTAGTATTAGTTTCAAAGATATGATTTTTCTATGCAAGAGGATTTTGGTTAAGACTAAGATTTGATGTTTTTGGATTAGATCCATGTTTTATTGATTTTTAGCCATGTGATTTTAATTTTGATGGTTGGATATTCTTTAGGACACATCTTTAAACGATGTGATGCTTTATTTCGAAGATCTCACCTTCTTAAGCCATTGATCAAGACATTTATTAAAGTTAGTTGAGGAAAAAGTTTCTGTTTTTGGACTAAGTGTCAAACCAAAAAATCCAAGTGTTATTTTGTGGTTTTGGTGACTTTAGTTTGATGATTTAAAACATGGTTTACATTAGAATGATGTTAAGAATATGTTAGACGTAAGATTTGATTTTTGAAATTCTTGGAGACGTTTTGATTTAGAGTCAAAGCTTGTGATTCAAGTGTTTGAATCTTTTTACAAAAAAAAGTTTGGTATTCATTATTAGTTTTTTCTAAATGGATATTTTAATTATGGTTTTAAACTTACGATTGAAAGATGTTTGTTGCAAAATTTTGGTTTAAGCATGAGTTTTGAAGTTGGAAGGATTTGCAACAAAAATCAAGAGACATGGCCTATGGATGTTTCGGCCATAGTGTGTTTTCCATAATTGTGATTTGTTTTATATTTTTCAAAGTTGATATTTGAGTTTAGGACAAAATTTGCATGAGGAATGTAAATTTTGAAAATTTTTGGAGTTAGGATGGGAAATCCTTAAGTTAGGGGTAAAATGGTCATTTTTCCATATGTAGAGGGTAAAATGGTAATTTTACTCTAAGTTAGCTTGTTTTCATGTTTCTAATTGTTAGTAATTAAATTTCTAACTTTTAGAATACCCTCTTACAGTTCCTCGTGTTTCGTGCTTTATTCTCGTAGAACGCGACGATCGAGGTAAGTTAGCTTCTAACTTACTATCAGTTTACTGTGTATGTATGATGAGTAAGGGAACTGTAATTTATGTATGTATGTTATCATATATGCCATGCCATGCCACGTCATTACATGTTTATCTGTTATGCATGATTTATTCTTTCATGAATATTTATCTGTTACACAATCTATTCTGTCATGTAGTGTTGTATGTTATAAGTATGCCATGTGTAACATGTATGTCATATCATATAATATTCACTATTGCATGTATGTCACGTCAAGTATGACATGTATTGTCAGAATTCAAGTCCAAGTTCATGTTAAGTAAAGAAGCAAGATTCCAAGTTTATGTTAAGTCAAGTTTCAGATCAAGTGCATGTTAAGTCAAGTTTCAGATCAAGTTCATGTTATGTTATGTTATGCTCACATACATGTTATGTTCATGTTCACGTTAAGTTTCAAGTTCATGTTCATATCATGTTATGTTCACGTTTATGATATGTTCAAGTTCACGTTCATGTTATGTTATGTTCATGTTCACGTTATGTTTCAAGTTCACGATTCTATCATGTTATGTTCACGTACATGTTATTTTCAAGTTCACGTTCATGTTATGTTATGTTCACGTTCACATTATGTCTTAAGTTCACGTTTATGTCATGTTATGCTCACGTTTATGTGAAGTTCAAGTTCATATTTATGTTATGTATGTTCACGTTCATGCTATGTTTCAAGTCCATATTATGGTTAGTCCATGTTATGTTTTAAGCTCAAGTTCATGTCATGTTAAGTCAAGTTCAGTTCACGTTTTAGTTCAAGTTATGTCAGTTATGTCATGCTATATGTCAAGTTATGCTATGCTTACTTACGACTTTAATTATGCATTCATGCTTTTACTGCCATGCATGCATCATTAACCTGTGTGGAGGTTTTATGTTAACTTGCTAAGATTTCTAATCAAATTTCACTGTGGTAGCCCAACTACCATTTCCCCCCGAATGGTAGATCTTGTTACAGGACCCGAAGGAGAATTGGAATCCGTCCAACTGAACACGATCGACTAGGCTACGGTGCGATGTTGATGATGGCGTAGTATTTAACTTAGGTTACTACTTGTACTTTTGGAGTTGTATCTCAAGTACTCTTTTGAACACAACCATTTTGGACTAGTGTGGTGATCATGGCTATTTAATATGCCTTTATGTATGAAGTATGTTTCAAGTATTTGAGATATTTGTAGTTTGGTGCATAATATTGCTAAAGAAAAAAGAAAAAATTATCCGCTGCGAATATTACATAATGCTATATGCATGTTAGGAACATTGCATCTTATATGTCATGAATGGGGACAAGTAACCTTGTGTTGCATGTCCCGACGCTTCAAATGTCTGTTCGATCCCAGGCAAAATCTGGGGGCGTCACAGGGTGGTATCAGAGCAATACGTCTTTGGGCTATAAATCCACATGTCCTTAGGAAATGCACCAAATATTAGGCTTGAAATTTTAGTCTTTGTTAGGCTTGAATTTCTTGAAGTATAGGAGATAGTACGTGGTTTTGATAGGTGTACTCATGTGTTTCAGGAAGTGACACATGACTCGTGGTAGGATACCTCGGAACCTTAAGGGAGACATCAATCAAGAGAATCACAATCACCAAGTGGATGGAGGGCAAGGATTTGTTGAGGCTATACATCTGCTGATTGACGTGCTTAGACATCAGCAACAACAACAAGTGCAAGCACCTCACCCTGAAGTTAGGGGTTGTTCTTATGAAAAGTTTTTGATCCATAGATACCCAAACTTTTCTGGTAATGAAGGGCCTTTGAGCGCCGAGAAATGGATTCTGGATTTCGAAAGGACATACGAGATCTGTGGATGTACTGAGGACCAGAAGGTTCTATATGCTGGATATCCATTCCAAGGAGAAGCTGGAATATGGTGGGACACCCGCAGGCAACTCCTAGTTAAGGAACTAGGAAATCTCGCTGCACTATCATGGGAGTGATTCAAGGAGTGATTCTATCAAATAGTTGAAGGTGCAGGAGTTTGCAACTTTAACTCAAGGCAGTTTAATCGTAGAACAGTACGCCACTAAGTTTATGGTGTTAGGAAGGTTTGCACCACACCTTATCTCTACTCAAAGGATGCAGGCACAAAAGTTTCAAGCAGGACTTCAGCCTAGGATCCGCAGTCAAGTAGCTTGCCTTAGAATACAAACTTACCAAGAATTGGTAAATGTGGCAGCAATAGCAGAGGTAGAGCATAAGGGTTTCACCACCCAGATCATTTTGGAAAGAAAGAGGACTTCACCATATGCTACTGAAGAAAGTCCAGAAAGGAAGAAGATGTTTACTAAATTAGATAAAGGAAAAGGCATCGCTAGAAGCTCAATGCTGACCACATATCCAATATGTGGGATGTGCGGAAAGAACCATGGAGGCAAGTGCAAGTTTACCTTAGGACTTTGTTTCAGATGTGGCCAACTTGACCACTTGATCAAAAATTGTCCCAAGAGATCTCAGAGGAAAGGGACTGTTCCCAACAAAGATTCCAAACCAAAGCCACGACCTCCTGTGCCAGCTTGAGTGTTTACAGCCACTCTTGGGGAGGCAGATACTGATGCCCCAAGAACATATAGAGCAAATGCCATTTCAGGTATTTTCTAAGACCTATGTATTGTTAAGCTTGAATAAGGTTGATTTGACTGCAATTGATTGTATTGTTACATTATTGTTATTTTAGGAAATGTCAAGTGATTGAGGTTTGTAACTTGTATGCTTTTGATTCAAGCGAGTCTGTGTTTCTAGTGATTTTGGTTTTGCACAAAATTAAGTTTGGAAGCCTAATTGTTACTCAGGTGGTAAGAGTAACAATTCTCACTAGGAGTATTATTGTTCATACCGGTGTAGGTATAGAATGCCTTTTTGTGATACGAGGAAGAATATTAAGGGTCATTGAATTGTATTCCACATGTTTGGAGTTGTTTTGATTATGAGGATGCAATGGAATTTGTGTTTGAGGAAAACGTAGACCGCCCTTATATTGAAGACAAATATATGGAGAGTAAAATTTTGGTCTCGAGGACTTAGGTGAACAATATGAATATATCCTTTCGTTTAGAGTCAGAATAAGAGGCAGCTCATGATGGATAAAAGAGCTATGCCAATCATAAGAGAGAAAGTCTTGAGTTTAGGTTAATAGCTGATTGTTTATCAAGGTGTCACCTAAGAGGAGGAATGATTCGTTTTAATTATGCCGGAGTAAGCTAGTCCTAGGCTGACAGGTTTCCCTGAGGAAATAGAGAAAGTAAATTCAGTTGTGTATGGATTAAATTCTTCAAAATCAAATTGCACAAATACTTGAATTTTAGATTTAAAGAGTATGCTGGTATAAGTTGACCTACTTTGTGGAAGGGTTCTAGTACAATTTTGATTAGAGTGAGAAAGTTAAGGAATGGCAGAATTTGGTGGTGTATATATATATATCTATGGTGAGTAACTCTTTGAGCATTAAGGAAATAAGTGATTTCACTTAAGCAAGGATTTAGTATCCTGGAAGGTTAGTCTAGAACTTGTTAAGTTTAGGCAATAACCTTTGTGATCGTTATAGATAAGATTAGTGTGGACTACAAGAGGAAGGAGTTATCTCATGAAGAACATTACCCGCCACTTCACTTGACTATGTGGTTAGATTGGGATAGCTTTAAAGCGAGGACCACACGGGATGGAGCTGAATCCAGCAGAGCAACAGAAGAGCGCGCTGCAGCTGCCAACACTAAGCCCGCAACGTCAGGATCATTTATGTCATCAACTCACCATGGACGTTTCCTAGTAGAGGGCCAGGAGCTAGAAAACGGTGATGAAGAGTTTGTGTAGCCCCCTACCAAGGTCATTTCGACAATGTAGTCTATGATTAAGAGGACAACATGTTCTACTAATTACCACAACACGCCATGCCATTGGACAGCGATGCACCTCCACCGGATACGACCAGTGACGATATATCTAGTGATGGACATTAGTTTCGGTAAGCAACATCTTCTATTGAGCGTGTTTTATGTTTGTACTAGCGTCGATTTTGAGGACGAAATCTTTTTTTTAGGAGGGGAGGATGTAACAGCCCGCTAGAAATTCAATGATAGAATTTGTATAGACATGAGGAACTTCGTGCAAACTCCGTAAGTTTTCACGAATCGGCTAATTGCAACGGTTTTAGCCTGTCAACATAGTTAGTGTTATCACTCGCTATGGTGCCAGAAATGCGATTTTAATTGTTTGAGGTAGTTAGAAATGTTAGATTACATTATAGTTTACGCCACTAGACTCAGTTGAATATTTAGGATTTTATGGCCTAATAATTCATTTTCATATAATTTTGGACGAAACGGCTATTCGAAACTGTGAATTTATTTATAGGGACACTTCGAGGTTGAGTTTTGGTAAACGGTTTTTATTCTAGGTTAATATGAATATTTAGGATTTTTCAGTACTAAGTTTATTACGCTGTTTTTTGGAGTGAATAGTAACCTCGATAAGCGTACTAAGTGTAGTATTTTCAAAATCACAGTGTGGAATGTCCAAATTAGGTTAGAGAAGTTTTATTTGAACACTTGGTAAGATCTTAGCTGCACATAGTGAATAGTATTATATACTTGGCATAAAGAGAAACCATTAGATGGATTTGTGAAGGAAATCAAGGTGTGAGATTAGGCCACCTAAGTAAAACCCTTTTCATCTGATCAACCATTTGAGCCAGATCAAAGAGGGTTTCAATCCTAGTGAAACCCTAAATGGTTGGAATCCAATTGAAACCCCAAAAGTTTGGTTGAAACCGAAACCCTAAACGGTTTCCCCAAACCCTAAATTGGCATTCAAACCCTTTTTGNAGATGGATTTGTGAAGGAAATCAAGGTGTGAGATTAGGCCACCTAAGTAAAACCATTTTCATCTGATCAACCATTTGAGCCAGATCAAAGAGGGTTTCAATCCTAGTGAAACCCTAAATGGTTGGAATCCAATTGAAACCCCAAAAGTTTGGTTGAAACCGAAACCCTAAACGGTTTCCCCAAACCCTAAATTGGCATTCAAACCCTTTTTGATCCAATTTCTAGCATTGTGTTTAATCACTTGATTAAATCACTTCCACATGCTATTAACTTCTTAAATTCTTATTATGACATCTTTATCCAAAATTTTAAACCTTGGAAATTTGATTGCGCCAAGAAAAATTGGATTTGGGCTTGATAGCATCTCAAACCCTAACCAAACCCCCTTTAAACCCCAAATTGAAGCCCACTTGGTTGAGACCCACCAAGACCCGCGAATTTGGCAACCTTGACAAGGCTTCTTGGAGAAGTTTCCTCCCCACATAGCAGACCATTCACTGCCCTTGGCTCCACCCAATAGTGCATTGATGAGATGGAGAAACCCATCCCATCAACCTCCATATCTCACATACCTCACACCTTCTGCAGGCTGTCCCCTCCCTTCACTATTCTCCACTTTATGTCACATAGCCACCTCCAATCAAGGGTCTTTCAAGCCCATATATTCCCTCTCCAGAAGTCTAGAGTGGTTCAAGCCACACTTCTTTTACTTTAATTACTTCTTCACCCTGTTCTTAGAGAGAAACCCAAAAGAGCTCTCTCGGGCAGATTTCTGTGTCTTTTTGTGTGGAGATTTTTGACTATTTGTAAGTATTTTCACGTAATGAATCTTTCATAAAATTTGTTCCTCTTTGAGTATAGTTTCCGTCGATACATTATTCGTATCATTCGATGGTCATTTGGTTAGTCAAAAGTATTTTTAACCATGGAAAGGTCATTCTGGGAGTGAATCTGGAGAGTATGTTATGTTTTGGAGTTTTTTACCAAGCTAATGGACATATCTTGGTCCGAAAAGTTTATGGATTGTTGTTAGCATGTGTTTAAGAGTGTTCATTGAGGTTTTGTTGCATGAATAAAACTTTTGATGATAGATTTTTTTAGATCTAGAAAGTTGAAAACTGGAAGTGGCAAAACAGTTTTATTTGGGGAAAGTTTGAATATTTTGAGATTTGATCTTACTCTAAAGGCTTTGATATTTTTATATTATGATCCTAAGTCTCTTATTTTGATGTTAGGATGTTATTTTGAAGATATTTAGTATTAGTTTCAAAGATATGATTTTTCTATGCAAGAGGATTTCGGTTAGGACTAAGATTTGATGTTTTTGGATTAGATCCATGTTTTATTGATTTTTAGCCTTGTGATTTTAATTTTGATGGTTGGATATTCTTTAGGACACATTTTAAAACCATGTGATGCTTTATTTCAAAGATCTCACCTTCTTAAGCCATTGATCAAGAGATTTATCAAAGCTAGTTGAGGAAAAAGTTTCTGTTTTTGGACTAAGTGTCAAACCAAAAACTCCAAGTGTTATTTTGTGATTTTGGTAACTTTAGTTTGATTATTTAAAGCATGGTTGATGTTAGGATGATGTTATGAATATGTTAGAAGTAAGATTTGATTTTTGAAATTCTTGGAGATGTTTTGATTTAGGGTCAAAGCTTGTGATTCAAGTGTTTGAATCTTTTTACAAAAAAAGTTTGGTGTTCATTATTAGCTTTTTCTAAATGGATATTTTAAGTATGGTTTTAAACTTAGGATTGAAAGATGTTTGTTGCAAAATTTTGGTTTAAGTATGAGTTTTGAAGTTGGAAGGATTTGCAATAAAAATAAGAGAAATGGCCTATGGATGTTTCGGCCATAGTGTGTTTTCCATCGTTGTGATTTGTTTTATATTTTTCAAAGTTGATATTTGAGTTTAGGACAAAATTTGCATGAGGAATGTAAATTTTGAAAATTTTTGGAGTTAGGATATGAAATCCTTAAGTTAGGGGTAAAATGGTCGTTTTCTCACATGTAGAGGGTAAAATGGTAATTTTACTCTAAGTTAGCTTGTTTTCATGTTTCTAATTGTTAGTAATTAAATTTTTAACTTTTAGAATACCCTCTTACAGTTCCTCGTGTTTCGTGCTTTATTCTCGTAGAACGCGACGATCGAGGTAAGTTAGCTTCTAACTTACTATCAGTTTACTGTGTATGTATGATGAGTAAGGGAACTCCAATTTATGTATGTATGTTATCATATATGTCATGCCATGCCACGTCATTACATGTTTATCTGTTATGCATGATTTATTCTTTCATGTAATGTTGTCTGTTATAAGTATGCCAAGTTAAGTATGCCATATGTAACATGTATGTCATATCATATAATATTCACTGTTACATGTATGTCACGTCAAGTATGACATCTGTTACATGTTCGGTCATGTTACGAAGTGTTTCCATCTCAAGTAAGTCATGTCTTTCATGTTACGTTTAAGTCAGTTATGTCTAACATACTCGTGATGTAACCATTATGATTGTCCGAGCATCTCCACTTGTAATTGACACGAGGTACTTTTGGCGAAATCATTTTGATTGTCAGAGTGCCGTTCAAATTCAGTTATGCAGATACTCCTAGCGTAATCATTCTGATTGTTAGGGTATCTTATTTAAAATACTCGTGATGGAATCATTCTGATTTTCAGAATATTACTAGGTACTCCTAGTGTAATCATTCTGATTGCTAGGGTATGTGTTTTAAGATACTCGTGATGGAATCATTCTGATTGTCAGAGTATTACTAGGTACTCCTGGTGTAATCATTTTGATTGCTAGGATACGTGTTTTAAGATACTCGTGATGGAATCATTCTGATTGTCAGAGTATTACTTGGTACTCCTGGTGTAAACATTCTGATTGTTGGGGTACACGTTTTAAAATACTCATGATGGAATCATTCTGATTGTCTGAGTATCTCTAATGGAATATGTTGGGCGGAATCATTCTGATTGTTCACTATTCTTGATGAAATGACTGGCGGAATCATTTTTTATTGTCAGAATTCAAGTCCAAGTTCATGTTAAGTAAAGAAGCTAGATTCCAAATTTATGTTAAGTCAAGTTTCAGATCAAGTGCATGTTAAGTCAAGTTTCAGATCAAGTTCATGTTATGTTATGTTATGTTATGCTCATGTACATGTTATGTTCATGTTCACGTTAAGTTTCAAGTTCATGTTCATATCATGTTATGTTCACGTTTATGATATGTTCAAGCTCACGTTCATGTTATGTTATGTTCATGTTCACGTTATGTTTCAAGTTCACGATTCTGTCATGTTATGTTCACGTACATGTTATTTTCAAGTTCATGTTCATGTTATGTTATGTTCACGTTCACATTATGTCTTAAGTTCACGTTTATGTCATGTTATGCTCAGGTTTATGTTAAGTTCAAGTTCATATTTATGTTATGCATGTTCACGTTCATGCTATGTTTCAAGTCCGTATTATGTTTCAAGTTCACGTTCATGTTATGTTGCTAGTTCATGTTATGTTTTAAGCTCAAGTTCATGTCATGTTAAGTCAAGTTCAGTTCATTTTTAAGTTCAAGTTATGTCAGTTATGTCATGCTATATGTCAAGTTATGCTATGGTTACTTACGACTTTAATTATGCATTCATGCTTTTACTGTCATGCATGCATCGTTAACCTATGTGGAGGTTTTATGTTAACTTGCTGAAATTTGGAATCAAATCTCACTATGGTAGTCCCAACTACCATTCCCCCTCCGAACGGTAGATCTTGTTACAGGACTTGAAGTAGAATTGGAATCCGACCAACTGAACACGGTCGACTAGGCTACAGTGTGATGTCGATGCTGACATAGTATTTAACTTAGGTTACTACTTGTACTTTTGGAGTTGTATCTCAAGTACTCTTTTGAACACAACCATTTTGGACTAGCGTGGTGATCATGGTTATTTAGTATGCCTTTATGTATGAAGTATGTTTCAAGTATTTGAGATATTTTTAGTTTGGTGCATAGTATTGCTAAAGAAAAAAAAATTATCCGCTGTGAATATTACATAATGCTAGATGCATGTTAGGAACATTGCATCTTATATGTCATGAACAGGGGTAGGTAACCTTGTGTTGCATGTCCCGACGCTTCCGATGTTTGTTCGATCTCAAGCGGAATCTGGGGGCGTCACACCTAGGCTCCCCATGCCCCATCGTAGCCCATAGCTCCCACACACTCCCTCACTTTCCCACGGCTTCTCTCCACCCTTTGGCCTAGATCCACTGCCACCTAGCCACAATACTGCTTCCCCAATGCCACCACCTGCTCCACAACACCTCCCCTGCCCCTCCATGACCAAACAGCAGTCCCCTAGCTCCTCCACCTTCCCCCATGCATGCAATCTCTTCCTACACTAGTTCTCCAAACCCACGGTACCATTGTGCTTCTCCACGCACTGCCACGAGACCACCACCCCAGTTCGTAACCCAGCCTTTCTACTCTCTTAGATCCATGACTTCTAATGCCCAAACAGCTGCCATATGCCAAAAAACAGCCACCATACATGGTGGATAACCATTGTACGCGGTGTTAGCTGCTACCCATGAACTTCCCACCATGTCAGCCACCCTCACACAACCTAGATCTAGTAGTTGAAACCCTAGATCCAGTGTTCGAGATAGCCCATTTTAAGGTTAGGGCAGTGACCACGGCTGAGCAGTTACTACTCAAGCTAGTGGCTTTTGATGCCATTGGCCATGCCGGACAACGAGCAATGCATAGGTTAGCCTCAACAATTGTATAACCCTCTCTCCCTTTCCCTCATTATTTATGTGAAGTTGGTTGTTTGATTGTGGACTGTGCTATTGGTATTGTGGAGTTAATTGTGTAATGAGGTGATTTGAAGTGTGATTGTGTATGTTAAGTGTTGAGCATAGTTGTGAAGTGTAGTGTCTTGTTGTCGACTGTACTGTAATGGTGGTTGTGAAGTGTGTGTCGTTGTGGTGATATGTGGTGTAGTATGGATTGGAGGAAGTACAAGTGGAGTGCACTCCATATGGTGAAGTCATGATGCACTGGATGGTGTGTCACATAGGTTAGATGATTGTGTAGTTCAGGAGCGTAGAGCGTGTTGTGTAGTATTGAGAATTGTGGAACAGTGTCCCGGAGTAGTTGTGATGTGACCCTGCCATAGTAACTGATGTCACGGTGTAGTTGGGTATGGCTAGGAGTACTTGTGAAGTCACGGAGTGGTGTAAGAGTGACGTAGTAGAAACAGGACGAGATGTCACATAGTGGCATGAGCACATGACGAGTCATGCATGATGAGTTAGAAGTTGGTGTAGAAGTGACATGGAGTGATGCTAGGAGAAGTGGTGGATAACAGTGTAGCTTGGGATTAGTCTCAAGCTACGTGACGCGATGGAGGTGTAGTTGTGAATGGAGTCTTGTCATGTTAAGTGTTGGGTTGAGCTATGTTGTTGGACGGGTTTGAGTAGAAGTTGGTGTCAAAGTACGGAGCCTGTTTACACAAGTAGGCGTTCAACAGATTATCTGTTGATCTTAGGTGATAAAAGCTGATAAAGTACGTGTGTAATCTGGTTAGACACATGTGCCAGATGGATCTACCATATATAATGGGTAATCTGTCCTAAGCATAGATACACGATGTTTAAGTCTCAAAGTAGGCTTAAAGTTGTGTGGCACGCATGGATGGGAATGAGGCTGAAGTGTTGGCTAGGATGCAGGTAGGAAGTGACGTGTATATGGACTAGAATTGGGATGCATGACTTGGTCGAACAAGTTATACATTGGGATATGGTTGACAAAAAGGGTAAGATGAATGTCTTAGTGTCTTAACCTCAAAGTGAATCATAGAGGTTCACTTTAAAGGATACGACCTCGTAGTAGAAAACTGAGTTTGGAAAAAGTGACTATAAGTAGATCTCGAAGATTTTAGCATAGTGAGGGACACGTAAAACCCTGGGATAGAAGGAGAGTGTGCCTAAGTAAAATGCAGTATGTGTTTTCTAGTTTAGTTGCTTATGCACTAGATGGAGAATGCCGTTGAGGTTGTGTATGCATGTAGGTTGCCATCTAACACGTACATGAATGGACTACATGAAATGAGTATGGCATAAAGTCCAGGTAAGTATTATGTTCATACTCTTCTAGAGTTTTCTAAAAAGATACGAAATGAAAATGAAATGATTTTCCTTTATGATGCTTTACAAGATGACATGAACGATGTTTTACGAAAGTATGCTAAGTATAACGTTTAAAGGTATATGTATGTAATGACCTTTCTTGGCAACCCTTTTATGTAACCCAAGTATTTAATTGTATGCATGTGATGGATGACTATACGTAGTAATTATTGTATGTACTTTCATGAAATGAAATGTGAGGCTTATGCTTTATGCTTTAAGTAATATTTTAAATGATATGAAAAAATGTTTTAAATGTCCCTATGAACTTATGTTTTAAGGATGCCATGAACTGATGTTTTTAAATGATGCATTGAAAGATGATGTTTAAGCTTATGCTTTTAAATGACGTTTATGAATGAACGGATTGAAACGAATGAAGGAAAAAAAAAGGAGCTGTAGGGATGGTAGTAAGCAAGGATGGTGGTAAGTCTCACCTGTGATTCCCGCCTACAATGACTGAACGAACAAAAGTTTTATTGTATGAAAATACATAACGGCCATATGAATGAAAGGGTACCAAATGAATGGTCAGATTCCAATACCAGATAAGTAGTATTGGCGATGCACCTAGTGCGGTCCCCTGACTGAAAGGGATTCCCAACCTGTGGCCAAGGGTGGAGTCTAGGTCAAAAGGAAGACCGTTAACCCTAACACACAATGCTGCTAACTTTTTAAGAAATAAAGGCAAGAGGTGTGGGCAAATGTTTACAAAAAAAACCGTTTTTAAGGAAAACCCCACCTTGAAATATTTTAAATGAACGTATGACTTATGTATAGTATGTATGGAGTGATGAATGCATGAATAAAAACTTATGTTAGTATATTTTGACTGTATGAAGTAATGCTTACGAGTATTCGAGCATTTTAGTTCCTATGTATGTTTCTCCCAAGAACAAAATGAGCAAAAGGCATTAGGATGGACATGGCCCAAAGGAGAAGAGCACGGAAGGTTAGGCACAATGTTTTGTATGAAGGACTTTTAAATTTTGAAGTTTAATGTTTTTCGTTGTAACTCTCTTTAATTTAAGAAGCTTGCTTTATTTTTAAACATGGAGTCTTTTATATCTTGGGTAGGAAAGGAAAAAGTTTTAAAATGAATGGTAATTCCCGTCTCTTTCTTAAAATCATTTTCTAAAAGTTCCACCACATTGATGGATGTTACACTTTGTAACACAGCATTCCTCTTCCAATCGAAAAGTGCTGCGGCCCTTTAGATCTTAAAATTCTTTGTTGAAGTTTCTCTAGCTTATCGTCTTTGTCTTGTCCTTCAATGATTTCCTCCTCAGTTAATGGTACAATCTCTTGTACCACAGTTAACATGGCATCTCTTGGCGATTACTAATCAATAATTCCTGCATTCCTACCAAAAGTGATGGCATGTCGGCCTAAGTCTTACTACTAAGGGCGTCCACTACCACATTGGCTTTTCCAATGTGATATTTGATTTCACACTGATGTCGCTAATCATCTCGACCCATCTTCTTTGTCTCATGTTTTGGTTCTTCTGACTAAATAAGAACTTGAGACTTTTATGATCGGTGTAAACCTCACACCCTTCTCCATAAAGATAATGTCTCTAGATCTTTAGTGCAAAGACTACTGTAGCTAGCTTCAAGTCATGAGTAGGATAATTCTGCTCATGATCCTTGAGTTACCGCAAAGCATAAGCGACGACTCGTACTTCTTGCATTAATGCGCATCCTAAACCCATCTTAGAGGTGTCTTGGTTAACTTCCTTTTGAGTTCTTGGAAGCTCCTTTCATATTCCTCACTCCAAAAGTATCTGGCATTCTTCTTCATCAATGTTGTTAGTGGAGTAGAAAGTATAGAAAATCATTCAACAAACCTTCGGTAGTGTCCTTCCAAATCCAAGAAACTATGTATCTCATGGGCATTAGTTGGTCTCTACCATTTCATTATTGCTTCTACTTTAGCTAGGTCTACACCCACTCTTTCACTAGAAATGACATGTCCTAAAAATTTCACTTCTCTAAGTCAAAACTCACACTTGCTGAGTTCAGCATAATGCTAATACTCTTGCAAGATTCTCAATACTATTCTCAAGTGCTCCATATGCTCTTCATCACTCTAAGAATATATCAATATGTCATTTATGAACACTACCACAAAAATATCCAAGTACTACCTAAAAATTCACTTCATCGAGTCCATGAATGTTGTTGAGGCATTCGTCAGTTCAAAAGGCATCATTAAGAATTCAAAGTGTCCATAACAAGTCTAAAAGGTTGTTTTAGGTACGTCTTGGTCCTTGCATATTGATGCTACCCTGATCATAGGTCTATCTTATAAAATACCGATGCTCCTTGCAACTGATCCAATAGGTTGTCAATCCCTGATCGTAATTCAATCACAATCTCCAGCAGTCCAGGCAGAACATCAGACCTTAGGAAATTCCTCTATCATAGGAATCCCTTAGACTCCTTTAGGTTCATTTATTGAACTAGTCATAACTACAAGATAAGTGGCAATTCCTTTCTTCAAACTTTTTTTTACTCATCCTGGCAATAATTCTAGCAAAATCAACCAACTACTTCCCCCATATAACAGATTCGATCCTTCCAAGGCAAATAAAAAATTACCTTCCTCCTTCGGCAATCTATCTTAGCATAATGCCTTGATATCCAATCCAATCCAAAGATCAAATCTAATTCCATTAAATGAAAAATGATCATGTCAAAGGTCAAGGTTGGTCTCGTGACTTCCAACGGACAATATTTAACTATGCGAGTGCATCCCACTATCTTTCTGTCCAGAATAGCTACTAAAACTTTTTGAGACAAGAATTCCACACTCAACTTACACCTCCTCACGCAATCACAAGACACTAAAGATTGCGACACTCCAGAGTCAAATAGAACACAAGCCATAGGTTGCATCAATTTAACCTTACCTAAAAGGGTAACTAGGGTTACTCAAGAATTCTTAATAAACAAAAGCTACCAACTAAAGTAGGATTAGAATGTTACTTGTAATCACTCCAGCATCCATTGCTTCCTCGGTTTCCGAGTCTACCTCTTGTCGTGATAGCGTAAACTTTAGCCTTTATAGGGGTTTTCCCTTTCCCTCCTAGCATTGTTGTTCCTCCAGGCATATTTCGTGGACAGTCTCGAATCATATGGCCAATTTGACTGCATCTAAAACATGCTTCTGTGGCAAATTGACATTCACCGCTATGCCTTCATCCTCAACTTCAACATGGTGGTGGCGTAACGGGCACCACATTTCCGACTAGTTTCCTCTTTCCTTTGTCCATGTTATTTGGTACTGTACTCATGGAGTGCCATCTCCAATACTTATTTATGTTATAGTCATGATGGAAAAGTTTAATAACATTATATTTATCAATTTGTTATGAAGTTATGAAACATGTTATGTTTGGGATATAGTTTTTGGTACAATGTTATTTATTCCAGATAAAAAAAATTACCCACTGCATATATTGCATATTGTTAGATGTATGCTAGGTGCATTGTATCTTAAATTGTCATGAGCGAGGTAGGTAACTTTGTTGCATGTCGTACTTTTCAAAATCAATCCAATCCCAAGTGGAATCTGGGGGCATCACATTGAGGGTATCACTCAACTCTACTAATCATGAACGTCACTCACGCAACCTAGCCAGTAGCTTATTTTCAGGAGGAATCACTCAACTCCAATAGAAGCAACATATATTATCTATATTGTTTAAACCAAAATTTATCTCCCTCTATTCTTTTCATTTCATGGTCCTTAACAGAAGTACACGGTTTTGGCTAATTATAGCCTACAATAAATTAAAACCAACTTCCAATACTCTATTAATGTTTTAGCTAACTTCCAACAACCTAATTATTATGTAAATAAGTTTCAAAATGAATTCTAAAAAAAACAAGTTTCTATGCAGAGCATTAATTGAAATGTATCTAGACAAATAAATGACAGCCACCAAAGTGAATGTCACATGTCACCCATGCAAATGTCATGTCAGCTTGCCACGTCAGTTTCGATAAAATGACATTTAGGATTTTGATTGTGCAATTGCATCATTCTCATTTTCTTAAAAAATCAACTTGACCTCAAATTGAAACTTATGTCCTCCTAAAATGGTTTGCCAATTAGACTTACTCTTTGCTGTAAACACAAAGAATGGGAAATTTTCCCCTTTATAATGGTCTAGTACTTCTGGAAGGATAAAAGGCTAGTCTTGGCTTTTAGGAAAATCAAATCTTCCGCTTAAGTTTCACATTATTTTTTGTTCTTGGTCTCTTTCTACTTCTTCATCAAAGATTGGTAAATAGCCCATTATAGATCGGTTCCTCCTCCTCTCCTAGATACTCGTTGTAGATTAGAAGCTTTGACCAATCAACCACAACTTCATCTATACTTTCATGAGCATTGAAAGTAAGATCCATAAGATAATTTTGCTTTTGATCCATTTTGAACCATAACACTTATACCAATGTGATGTAGGCCACGAGTAGCGACAATAAATGAATATGAATTTGTTGAAGTGATGCACGTGACTTCTAAGATTATGTGAGGATCAAAGGTAAAACAAAATGAGGAAAAAGACTAATGAGTATGGAAAATAAACAAAAGAATAATTGTAACGACCCGATCTAATATTATTTGGAATAAATTATGGATAATTTTCATTGGGCTCAATAAATGAGTTAAAGCCTGTGAAAGTGTTAAACTCCAAACACAGTTACCATTCTACATTCCTCTTCATAATAAAACTCCTAACCGACTACCTTCTATAAACTCCAACCATGCACGTCTCAAACTTCAACTAAAATTCACTCAATAGAGCTCTCCCAATAGGAATACAATTCCACATTCATCTTTAGATTAAAAGTCTTGAACCTAACAGTATAAGTCCCTCTTCTATGCGTGAAAATCACTATAAAACCTGAACCAGCATGCACAAAAACACGTAGCCACCGCCATCCAGCCCCTCACGATGCCAACCTATCACGTCGCCTCCTCCACATAGCAACCCCACATGGTAAACCCAGCACCCTCACGGCCTCCCCTCAGTGACTGCCACCACATGCCCTCAAACCAACACACGCCTAGGCCCCAAGTCCTCCATCATGAGCCTTTTCTTTCAAGCATCAAACTACTACACAAATAGCCCCGTTGACACCATTACCTGCGCACCAGCACCCCCTGTTCTGAGTTCATTGCACGCTAGACTTGGTTTGGAGGAGAACCAATCCAAGAACCACCATAGAAACAAGACCTACGCATCCACACAGTGCCACCAAAACCACCCGTAAGCCATGGACAACCCATACGGCAAGCCCCTATATTACCACCCAAAAATAGAGCACCTCTGTTAAGAAGCTACTAAGAATTCTCCTTTGCTGGTTGTTGTACGCAGGTTGGGCAAGAAGGAACGATGAAGATGCATGCAAATACAAGAGGAATTCAAATGCAGATGACCTGTTTGATGAAAAGCCTTAGCCACACCATTTGTATTGATAGTGATTCTGCTTCGAGGGAGAATCAACCTCCTTACAAAAGAAACAACTACAGATTCTATTTAGCCAAAAGTTCTAGATGATTCCTACTGTGCCATTTCTGGCTTAAAAATGGACGTAGCCCATGAACAATAGAGCTAATGAAAGTGCAACACTTGTAATCTAAAACAGAATGTAGGAACAGAATGTAAAATGACAGATATGGAAAATGCATCATTTGGACATGATCCCAAACACTGCGTCTATTGATTGCTGACCCACTCACCCAAAACGCACAGTTTCATTTAATTGTAACACACACCCACACGCGCGCAACACGACACTGTTTCCTCTTCAGCTTGATGTTCCTCACTATCCCCCTGCACGACGTCGTACCACTTTCCACTTCCAGTTCACTTCACTTCCTCGCAACGCTGTAGTCTTCTCGTTTCTCTATGAAGAATAGAGCCACTCTTTTCACTCAGCCCCTTCTCTGTTCTAGGGTTATGCCGTTGGGTTCATGACAACCTCCTGTCAGGATCCCTGCAGCACAACCCTAGAAGAGAAGAAAGTGGCGTGAAGAGAAAGTAGTCTGGCGTGAACTGAAGCCTTGTGCGAAGTGAAGTGAACTGAAGTATTAACTCATGGGGGGAACGACGTCGTGCTGGAGGGGAGACTTGAGGGAGCTGTGCAACGGTGTCGTCTAGTGTGTGTGCGTAACGTGTTGCTTGTGTGTGCAACGGTGCCATGTAGTGTGCGTGAGTTGAAGTGTGGTGTGCGTGAGTGGAGCTGCGATGAGACCATAATTCTTGATGAATTTCCAGTAGTACCCCGTGAGCCCTAGGAATCCTCGTAAGGCCTTCACATTCGTAGGCTCAGGCCATTCTAACATAGAAACAATCTTAGAAGGATCAGCCATTACCCCCTTACTGTTAATAATGTGGCCCAAATAGTCAACTTCATCAACTGTAAACCGACACTTAGATTTTTTTGCATACAAGCAGTGTTGTTTCAGCATGTTTAAAACTTCTCTTAGGTGACCCGCATGTTCTTCCTTGGACTTACTATATACCAAAATGTCATCAAAAAAGACAAGCACAAATTTCCTCAAAAAAGGTTTGAAAACATCGTTCATTAACCCTTGGAATGTGGCTGGAGCGTTGGTGAGGCCAAAAGGCATCACTAGTAATGTCCATCATGGGTACGGAAAGTTGTTTTAGGAATGTCACTCGGCACCACCCTCACTTGATGGTAGCCCGATCTTAAATCGAGCTTGAAAAAAATCACTGAGCCAAAGAGTTCATCTAGCAACTCATCAATAACTAGGATAGGAAACTTTGCCTTCACCGTTTCCTTATTAAGTGCTCTATAGTCCACGCAAAGCCTCCAACTTTCATCGGCTTTATGAGCCAGCAAAACAGGGGAGGAAAAGGGACTAGAGCTAGGTCTAATTACTCCCGATTCTAATAACTCAGCCAAAATCTTCTCAATTTTTGTTTTCTGGTAATAAGGGTATCGATAGGGTCTATTTGTGATGGGTTGAGTGCCCTCCTTAAGGACTATTTGATGGTCATGAGAACGGGGTGGGGGTAACCCTTGGGGTTCATCAAATACGGTCTTAAACTCCTCTAACAATTTAGAAAATTGCCCCTCCACCACTATAGAATTTTCCTTAACTTCCCTTTCACCTACAATATGTAAAAGAATGCCCTTCCCTTTAGTCAAAATTGCTTTCAATAACTTTGGACCATCCTCGACAACCGAGGAGTTCAACTTCAACCCCTTGAATTCAATGGTTTTACCTTCGCACACAAAGGTCATTAATAGTTTTGAAAAATCCCAAGTTATGGGGCACAAGGTCTCCAGCCATTGGACTCCAAGCACAATGTCACAACTTGCCAAATCTAATAAATGAAGAGGAGGGTTTAACAAGTTACCTTGCACCTTTAACTGGGCTGTCCTGCAAATTCCTTCACTGTTAAGGCCTTGGCCATTTGCCACTCTAACTTTCAAGTTCATTGAATAATCAACAGGCAGCTGCAATTTTGCCGCCAAAGCTGAGTCTGTAAAATTGTGGGAGCTGCCCGAGTCCACCAGTATCACCACAAAGACTGCAAAGTAAGCGCATTGATTTCACTGTGGGGGTGCCCGCTATAGCAGCCAAGGAAATTTCTAGTTCTTTCTTACTGTTGGTTGGTGTGGCTATTTTGTCCAGTACAGGTTTTGCTTCCATTTCGACCATTGGCAACACTTCCTCTTCCTCGCATAATTCCTCACATACTTCTTCATTCACATCCAATAGATAAATACGAGGGGTTTTACAAGTATGTAGGGGATTCCACTTCTCATCGCAATTAAAACATAGGCTCTTGTGTCATTTCTCATTCATTTGTTCGGAAGAAATTGGTTTAGCGCCCCCCATAGGTTTCCTCCATTTGTTGGAGTAGTCACTAGAATAAGAACCAGTGGCATAATTTCCCCCTCCCATGGATGTTGGTCTTTCCCCCATAGATTTAGCAATTTTTCTTATGCTTGGAATGTATTATTCTTGCATTTTTGCTAACCCATAGGCTGCATTTAAATTCACAGGCATAACATACGTACCGAAATTTGAATTTCATCTTTCAAGCCACAAAGGAAACAGCTCAGTTTATGAGTATCCGAGAGAGCTCATAAGCGGTTGGCCAACCTTTCAAATTGGCTCATGTAAGACTCGACTGTAGTGGTTTGTTTCAGCCTCATCAACGCCACCATTGGATCATTGTAGGCCGTGGGCCCAAAACGCAGTAGCAATGCTCTGGAAAAAGTGTCCCAGTCACGGCATAACCCCCCATCGACAACATTTTCGAACCATACGAGGGCGTCTCCTTCCATAATGATGGGCCCCAAGGCGGACCAAGTCTTAAGGATCAATTACAAGATTAAGAGCCAAGAAGATCAAGGGATCAATGCAAGAATTGGTGCAATCCAATTGGGATGAATCTAGCAAGAGCCCAACACTCATGATGGGCTTGAAAGAAGGAGAACTAGTTTTGATCCACTTGATCTAAGCTATGGAAGACACGACTTGGGCCTATTATTATTGAAGGCCATGGACTTATTTATTTCATTAAAATGGCTTATTTTATTAGTCATAGGAATTAATTTAGAATAATTGGGTTTTGGGGATGTCCAGCCCACACGTCTTATTTCTATTGAACTAGGGTTTTTGGGAAGACCTTGTATTTTGGCCAATGGCTTATTTGGAAAGTTATTATTTTACAAACTAGGGTTTGTATTTTGGCCAATGGCCAATGTTCACGCTACAGTACCCGCGGCACTATTCCTTTAGGGTTTTGGGAATTGTTTATTTAAACCACTAGTAGCCTCATTTGAAAAAAAGGACATTATTGAAATTGATGAATTTTATTCATTGGGAGTTGAGTTTATCTCCTCTTGTTCTTAATTGAACATTTGAACTTATCAAAGGTAAATCACAACCTTTGTGGCGTTCCTCTTTTGTAATTCGGGTTCTTGAGACAAGTTTTTTAATGGGTCTAGATTTTAATATAATCTAGGTTCTTGAAACAGGTTCTCAACGGGTCCAGATTCTCCATCCCTAGACTTGAGTTTGGTTTTCTTGGGTTGGTTTTCCAATATAGTTGTTGGGTCTCAAAGCAAGTCGATTGGGGTTCACATCATTTGGTATTCAGAGCAAGGTTTTCAATCAGGTCTGATTCTATCTTTTATTTATTGCATCATAAATTCTAGGGCTTCAATGTTCTAGGGTTCGCAAACAAAAAAAAAAAACACAGAAATTCATTTTTCTAGGGCTGCCAAAATTTGCACTCTCTATGGTTTGAAATTTCTAGGGTTTCATTCATTCCCTCTTATTCCTTGTCAATTTTTATGTGTTTGAATTCAATTGTTTGATTATCACAATTGGATATTTATGTTTGTGGTTGAATTGTTGAGAAAAGTAGAGAAAAGAAAAGAAAAGAAAAGAAAGGAAAGGAAAAGAAAAGAAAAGAAAGGAAAAGAAAATAAAATAAAATAAAATAAAGGAAAAGAAAAGAAAAGAAAATAAAAGAAAAGAAAGGAAAAGAAAAGAAAATAAAAGAAAATTCGAAAAAAAAATCCAAAAAAAAAAAAGGAGAGAAGGATTTTGGGTATGAAATACTTTGCCATATGAAATTGAGTGCTTTGTCATTGAATGAGCCTTAACTTTAAAGGGGCTGAATACATCTTTCTAGTTGGTACCTTGTTTTGTAATTACTCTTTCTAGCGTATAAATTTCTTGAGTCTCTGGTCATTTTATTTCTTCCATGTTTTCTCTTGTTCTTGTTTCTTGGACCTAATTACTAGTTGGAACAAAACAAGGTTGTATTGTCTTGATTGAGTTCAATTAGTTCTTAAATAACTTGAGTGGGAAAACTCTTGAGGTAAAAGGTAAGAGAGTGTGAGATCATTATAGGGAAAAAGTCAATTAAGAGTGTAATACACGAGTGGAGTGCCATTATTCGAGTGTAAACACGTAAGGGAGCGTGTGAGGTCTTTTTTTCACTAACATTCTTTTTTGTGCAGCATGTACTATGTCTCGTAATAGTGACTTACCACTGATGGGGTTGGCAGACAATTCATTCTTTTTGTTGCAGTACATGCAACAAAAGTTTGAAAGGTTAAATTTGAAGTTAGGGAAAGTGAGGGATAATATGGAACAATAAGGCGCATTGATTAGAGATTTGCAAAGTGGGAGAGATAGGAGGAGACGTGAGCCTAGTATTAAGAATGGGTACGGTAAGAATGAAGAGTATGGCTAGTCTCTTGTTGTTAGGCGTGCTCCCAATACAAAATTTAAGATGGATGATATAGAGCAGCAAAGAGAAAATATTTTTCATACTAGATGCCACATCAAGAACAAGGTATGTAGTATGATCATTGATGGAGGAAGTTGTATTAATGTGGCTAGCACTACTTTAGTTGAGAAACTGAATTTACCTACCTTGAAACACCCTAGACCATACAAGTTGCAGTTGTTGAATGATTGTGGGGATGTTAGGGTAAATAAGCAAGTGTTAGTTTCTTTTTCGATTAGGAGGTACAAGGATTAGGTACTTTGTGATGTAGTGCCTATGCATGCTGGCCATATTTTGTTGGGGAGGCCATGGCAGTGTGATAGGAGAGTGATCTATGATGGGTTTAGGAACATGTACAGTTTTGAAAAGGATGGAAAAACAATCAAACTTGCTCCTTTAACTCCAACACAGGTCCATGAGGACCAACTGAAGTTGAAAAGTGAGGTTGATCAAAAAAGAAAGAGAGAAAGTGAGATTGATCAGAAAAGAAAGAGTGAAACTGAGGTTGATCAACAAAAAAGAAAGAAAATGAGATTGATAAAAAAAGAGAGAGTAAAAGTGAGGTTGAACGAAAAAGAAAGAGTGAAAGTGAGATTGATCAAAAAAGAAAGAGTGAAACTGAGGTTGATCAACAAAGAAAGAGAGAAAATGAGATTGATAAAAAAAAAGATAGAGTAAAAGTGAGGTTGAGCAAAAAAGAAAGAGTGGGAATGAGATTGAGGAAGAAAAAAATAGTGAGACCGAAAATGAGAGAGAGAAGAAAAATGAGAGAGAAAAGAAATGAGGGTGAGGCTGAAATCTCAAGAAAAAGAGAGAATAAGTTGAAAAACAATTGTGAGGCCGAGAGTTCAAAAAAAGATGTCGAAAAAGAGAGTGAAAATAAAGAGAAGAATGAAGAAAGTGTGAGAAAAACAAAGAGAGAAGTGAGTTTTTATACTAAGGCAAGTTTTAATACTAACAAACTTGACGTACCTTTGCCTAGTATTGTTGTTTTTTGGTTGCAGGAATATGAGGTCATGATTCCTAGCGGTGTGTTTAGTGGAGTGCCACCTATTAGAGAGATAAAGCATTATATTGATCTTGTGCCAGGTGCTACAATCTCTACTCAAAATTTCTTTGAAGAACATGAGTTCTTGACGCACTTGAAAGGAACAGGTAAGTTGAATGGAATGCATGCCAAGTGGGTGCAATTCATTGAGACATTTCCTTATGTAATCAAGTACATACAAGGTAAGGAAAAATTTGTGGTTGATGCTTATGCAAGAAGGTATGTCATTGTCATCATTATAGATTCAAAGTTATTGAGACTTGAATATGATAAGAAATTGTTTGTTAATGATGATGGCTTGGCTAGTGTGTATGGAGTACATGAGAAAGCATCACTTTCTCGTCTATATAGACTAGATTGGTACTTGTTTAGAGAGAAAATATTTTGTGTGCCTACTAGTCTTATGCATGAGTTGCTTGTGCATGGATGTGGTTTGTTGGGACATTTTGATATAAAGAGGACTTTAGACGTGTTGCATGACCATTGGTGGGAGTACTACTTGCCATTCATTAAGTTTGGATATAGTTGGAGTGGTCACTTTGGTATAAAGAATATTTTAGGCATATTGCATGAACATTGGTTGGAGTATTGTTTCTCATTCATTGAGTTTGCATATAGTTGGAGTGGTCACTTTGGTGTAAAGAAGAGTTTAGGAGTATTGCATGAACACCTTTGGGCGTATCATTTGCCATTTATTGATGTGTGGCATGAACGTTTGTAGTAGTATCATTTTCCATTCATTAACTGGTTGTATGAACGTTTGTGGAAATATTATTTGCCACTCATTGAGATTGCATATAATCAGAATTATCATTTTGGTGTGAGGAAGACTTTAGATGTGATTAATGAACGTTTATGGGAGTATTATTTGCCTTTCATTGACTTGTTGCATGAACGTTTGTGGGAGTATTATTTGCTTTTCATTGACTTGTTGCATGAACGTTTGTGGGACTATTATTTGCCTTTCATTGACTTGTTGCATGAACGTTTGTGGGAGTATCGTTTGCCTTTGTTAGAGTTTGCATGTAATAGGACCATGCATATAACTATTTTTTATTCTCATCTTGAAATTGCATATGGTTTGAATCCACTTATTCCTTTTGATTTAATGCCCTCACCTGTTGATGACAGAAGTAGCTTGGATGGACATTTCCAAGTTCTTGATAAAATTAATGATACTTCATATCTAGTGGATCTTCCAGGTAAGTATCATGTGCTTGCTATTTTCAATGTTACTGATCTATTTCCCTTCGATCCAGGTGGAGATTCGAGGTCGAATCCTTTTGAGGAGAGGGGGAATGATGGGCCCCAAGACGGAGCAAGTCTTAAGGATCAATTACAAGATCAAGGAAGCAATGCAAGAATTGGTGCAATCCAATTGAGATGAAGCTAGCAAGAGCCCAACACTCATGATGGGCTTGAAAGAAGGAGAATCAGTTTTGATCCACTTGATCTAAGTTATGGAAGACACGACTTGGGTCTATTATTATTGAAGCCCATGGACTTATTTATTTCATTAAAATGGCTTATTTTATTAGTCATAGGAATTAGTTTAGAATAATTGGGTTTTGGGGATGTCCAGCCCACACGTCTTATTTCTATTAAACTAGGGTTTTTGGGAAGGCCTTGTATTTTGGCCAATGGCTTATTTGGAAAGTTATTATTTTACAAACTAGGGTTTTGGATTTTGGGAATTGTTTATTTAAACCACTTGTAGCCTCATTTAAAAAAAAAAGACATTATTGAAATTGATGAATTTTATTCATTGGGGGTTTAGTTTATCTCCTCTTATTCTTGATTGAATGTTTGAACTTATCAAAGGTAAATCACAACTTTTGTGGCGCTCCTCCTTCGTAATCCGGGTTCTTGAGACAGGTTCTTCAACGGGTCTAGATTTTAATATAATCTAGGTTCTTGAAACGGGTGCTCAACGGGTCTAGATTCTCCATCCATAGACTTGAGTTTGGCTTTCTTGGGTTAGTTGTCCAATATTGTTGTTGGGTCTCAAAGCGAGTCGATTGGGGTTCACATCACTTCCATATGGTAAAAGGCCATCAATAGCCGTTGAGGCATTGGTGTTTGGTGGAATTCGAAGTAGTGGTTGGCTTTAAAAAGCCATGCAACTGGATTAAGTCCTTGGAAATGGGGAAAATCCAGCTTGACCCCTCTGTTGTTAATTCTTCTCGGGTCATGGTTGTCCATTTCAAAGGTGACTTTATGGTTAAGAGGTGGAGGAGGTGGTGGATGGTTCTGTCGGTTCATCAAGGTACGTAGCATATCTTTAATTTCTTGAACATCAGTTTTAAGCTCCCTGATTTCTGCTTTGATTGGAATAAATTCCTGTTGGTGTTGTTCTACCTGAACTTGTAAGGCCTCATGAGTTGATTTTTGGATCTTGTATTTTCAGCCATGGTGCTGACCGGATGTTTGGGTTTTACGTAAGGCTGTTTGGGTGGTTTTATGTTGATGGTAGGATCGGCTGAATACTGATACCAATGTTAGCTACCTCTCTGATTAATACCTTCTGGTATTGTACGTAGGTGGGGAAATGGTGAATGAAGAAATAGCATGCAAATACAAGGATGAAAGGAATGCCGATAACCTATTTGATGAAAGGTTTCAGCCACAAGTTGCATTGATAAGGATCCTCTTCGAGGGATAATCAACCTCCTTACAAGACTACAAATTCTACCTTTCTTTTCAAATATTCTGATGTACCTCTCTCTGCCATTTTTTGGCTTACATATGGATGTAAAACCACTACTAACAGAACTAATGAAATTGAAACACGTGGAATGTAAAATAGGTTGGAAATGTAAAATATAGACTGTCAACTAACTGAAACATTATGACCTGCTATGCTAAGACAAAACGCACTGTTTGGGCATATCTCAAACGCTGCGTTCAGTGACACACACACACCTTCAACTCACGCACACCACACTTCAACTCACGCACACTACACGGCACCTTTGCACACACAAGCAACACGTTACGCACACACACTAGACGACACCGTTGCACTGCTCACTCAAGTCTCCCCTCCAGCACAACGTCGTTCCCCCCATGAGTTAATACTTCAGTTCACTTCACTTCGCACAAGGCTTCAGTTCACACTAGACTACTTTCTCTTCACACCACTTTCTTCTCTTATAGGGTTGTGCTACAACCCCTAGCCATCCCTAACCAGCCTTGGATTGACATATCCCTTGATTTCATCGATGGCTTGCCAAATTCTATGGGATTCAATGTTATATTCGTAGTGGTGGACAGATTTTCAAAGTATGGCCATTTCATAGCCTTGGCCCATTCTTACACAGCCCAAGGGGTAGCTGAGGAGTTTATGAGGAACATTTTTAAGCTGCATGGTTTTCCTAAGTCCGTAGTGTCGGATAGGGACCCCATTTTTTTAAGCTCGTTTTGGCAAGCTTTAATCCATTCTCAGGGGACTTCTCTAGACTTTAGCTCGGCCTACCATCCCCAAACTGATGGTCAAACCGAGGCCCTTAATAAAAGTTTAGAATGTTATTTGCACTGTTACGCAAGGCAAAACCTAAGGCATGGTCACTATGGTTACCTATGGCAGAGTGGTGGTATAATACCACCTATCACACAGCTACAAAGATGACTCCCTTTGAAGCAGTTTATGGCCACCCTCCCCTAACCCTACTATCCTATATTCCCGGAACAAGCAAAAATTTCACAGCGGATCAAGTGCTCAAAGACAGGGACAACGTGATACAATTGCTAAAAAGTAATCTCAGCGAAGCTCAAAATCACATGAAACGCTATGCATACAAGAAGAGAATAGAAAGGCAGTTTGATGTAGGTGATTGGGTATATTTGAAATTACAACCGTACCGACAAAAGACCCTAGCACTAAGACACAATCTCAAATTAGCCCTTAGATTTTATGGGCCTTTTCAAATTGAAGCTAAGGTGGGCACAGTAGCTTACCGATTGTAGCTCCCGGAGTCCTCCAAGATTCACCCGACATTCCATGTGTCTTGTCTTAAGAGGAAGATCGGCTCACAAGTTCAAATCTTTCCATCCCTACCACCAACAGATCACACAGGTGAATTAAGGCCAGAACCAAAAAAAATCCTTGAAAGGCGTATGAAGAAAATGGGAGAGAGAGTAGTTATCGAAGTGCTTGTAAAATGGGTGGGGTTGACTGCTGAAGATAGCACTTGGGAAGTGTTGTGGTGACTGCAAGGACTTTACCCACACCTTGTGGGCAAGGTGCTCTGATGGAGGGAGTTTGTCAGGATCCCTGCAGCACAACCCTAGAAGAGAAAAAAGTGGCGTGAAGAGAAAGTAGTATGGCGTGAATTGAAGCCTTGTGCGAAGTGAAGTGAACTGAAGTATTAACTCATGGGGGGAACGACGTTGTGCTGGAGGGGAGACTTGAGTGAGCTGTGCAACGGTGTCGTCTAGTGTGTGTACATAATGTGTTGCTTGTGTGTGCAACGGTGCCGTGTAGTGTGCGTGAGTTGAAGGTGTGTGTGTGTGTCACTGAACACAGCGTTTGAGATATGCCCAAACGGTGCATTTTGTCTTAGCATTGCAGGTCATAACATTTTAGTTAGTTGACAGTCTATATTTTACATTTCCAACCTGTTTTACATTCCATGTGTTTCAATTTCATTAGTTCTATTAGTAGTGGTTTTACATCCATATGTAAGCCAAAAAATGGCAGAGAGAGGTACATCAGAATATTTGAAAAAAAAGGTAGAATTTGTAGTCTTGTAAGGAGGTTGATTCTCCCTCGAAGAGGATCCTTATTAATGCAACTTGTGGTTGAAACCTTTCATCAAACAAGTTATTGGCATTCCTTTCATCCTTGTATTTGCATGTTGTTTCTTCATTCACCATTTCCCCACCTACATACAATAACCAGAAGGTATTAATTAGAGAGGTAGCTAACACCTCCATAGCAGGCCAAATCGAGAGCCACGGCCACTCCTTGCAACAGTTGCTCCACGCCACCAGCCTAGCAATTGTAGCACGTTGCAGCATCC
Organism: Carya cathayensis; assembly: GCA_011037825.1. Taxonomy (NCBI): domain Eukaryota; kingdom Viridiplantae; phylum Streptophyta; class Magnoliopsida; order Fagales; family Juglandaceae; genus Carya; species Carya cathayensis. The sequence continues at coordinate 29,726 of QGSO01000340.1, forward strand.
ACCATGAAGACCCATGCTGCTACATGTGAACCACCATCACGCTCCCACCTTCAGTTACCATTCATCCTCCATCGCACGACATAAGCTGCTCCCTCCCTCCTTCTACTTCACATAACTCTCTCTACACAATATTTTTCTCTCATTTCAATGTTGTAACTTGTCCTCTCTCTGTTCCCTCATTAGACTACCAAATTTCAAATAATACACATGCCCTGTTGGTATTAACCATATGATTTAAATAAAATAGAGAAAATAGACGTTTAGCTATAAAAATATTTGAAGGTTTAATGGCATGATTATTGGAGATGTTTTATGAAAATCAGAGTATTTGGGGAGTGACGAGATTTTAGGGTTTTGAGGATTTTAGTATTTTCAGAAAATATAACTTATTTTGGTATTTTAGGTTTTAATTACAAAGTATATATTTAATTAAAGATTTGTGCAAATTACATGCCTATTTATAGGTAATCGATTTCGTACTGGAAATTTCGGATTAGCACTTCGAGGTGAGTAGCATGATCATATCCTTACATGTATGTACGGTGAATGACAAGTCTTTTATAAAAATATTATATATGTACACCCTCCATTGGAAGTCCCATTTTACATACCCAAGTCATGATAAAATTATGAAAATCCATGAATTTACGTAAATAATTATGCATTAGATTATTTATGAAAATTCATAATTTTATGAAAGGTGTTATGCATAAAAAGATTGATGAAAAGTCATGATTTTATGTATCAAAATATTTATAAAAAGCCATGCATGATTTTTTATGTGAAGATTTATGCATTAAAATATTTATGAAAAATCATGATTTTATGTGAGAAAACATGTATCACGGAATGTTATGAAAGAATGCCATTTCATTTGAAATCTATGATATGACAAGTATGAAAGTATGATTATGATGAAGTATGAATAATAAGTTATGTTAAGGCCTATGTTATGATATGAAGACGGTACCATATGTTATGGGCATATTTTATTGCCAAGTTGTACATGTTCATAGTGCATCCAGTGTGTCTTGCTTATGTATGGATTCCACAACTCGCGGCCACGGGCAGAATCAGAATCTACCTAAATTCACTAACCCTAACTCACGGGAGTCAACAGTGAGTACTGGCCAATGATAAATGAAATATAAGTTCATGTTTATGTTTATTAATATATGTATTTATGAGTATGTATATTTTTCAAGAAATCTTATATTTATTATGTTTACTATATGATGTGTTACTTATTGAGTATTCAACTCAGTTTTGTATCTTTTTATGTTTTAACCACCCCAGGTGGGTTCTGAGCTTGAGGAGAGAGAGAACCCGTAGAGATAGAGGGAGCGACTATGGAAAGGAAGAGAATAGCTGAGGAGTGAGAAAGAGTTAAAACTTCTCTCTCGGGATTATGTTGCCCTAGGGTTTGCTGCATGGTGAATCCAGTGGCGCTGTCGTCTTCCTTAGAGGCCCAGTTGTCTGCTATGAATGGGAAGGTGAATGGAGGTGCTCAAGATACTTTGAAGAATGTTGTTGGAGGTAGTTTACGGAGAGGCTATGCAGGTATTATGGTTAATAGACCACAACCTTTACCAACCATGAAGATTTCGGTTCGTGAACCTAGATTTGTTGAGGGGGAGATGTTCTTTACATTATCTCAAGCTGAAATCGCAAAATCGGCAGAACCGTTTCTGTTTGCGATTGTTCTAAAGTTTCAACAACGCCGGCCATCTCTTGATCATATTAGAGTTTTTATCAAAAATAGATGGGGTGTAAAACATATGCCAGTGGTTTAACAATTACGTAACCCCTGTAATATCCTTGTTCGGCTGATAAACGAAGATGATTTTGTGTCTGTTATGGCTAGAGGAAATTCGGATGTTGATGGTGTTCCATACAAAATTTTCCATTGGACCCTGTGTTTCAATGAAGATAATGAATCTCCTTTGGTCCCTGTATGGATCACGTTACCAGGTCTTCCATTCAATTATTTTCAATCTTCCATGTTAAAAAATTTTGGAGATGGTTTTGGACGATTTTTGAAGTGCGATAATGCAACCATGTGAGTTACTAGGCCAAAAGCTACTAGAATATGTGTGGAGATGGATGTTTTGGTGCCGTTGAAATCTCATTTTTGGATTGGTCTGCCTGGGCTCGAAAACAGTCACTATCAGGAAGTTATCTTTGAGCATGTTCCGGCATATTGCAACTAGTGCTGAAAATAGGGCCACGGGGTAAACCAGTGTAAATCCAAGGAAAAGAATACCATAAAGGGGAAGAAGAAAGTGGTACACGTTGAGGACAGCAAGAGGGCTGAGAACAAGGTGTGGAAGGTGGTGGGTGAGAAAAAAGTAGATGAGACGTTTCAGAAGGATGTAGAGGGAGAGAAGGCCAAATTGAAAGAAAGGAGGGAGGAGATTTTGGAACGTATTCGACACAAAAAAGCTGGAGACCCAGATAAGATGGAGGTATTGTTTGTTGATCCTAATGGTGTTTTACTTTCACAAAATCAATTTCTTCTAGATGCTAAGCCAGTGGATATGCAAGTGAATAATCGTAATAATGACAGTGAGAAAGTCGGGATTGTTTGTTAGAACCGGATGCTAAATTTTCTTAGTTTGAGCAATCTGAGACTATGGATGATAAGGTTGTTGGAGATGCTTCGTTAGGGGATTGTGGTTCGCCTAGAAGTTCTTTAAAATTGATTAATGCAACTCTTGAATGTGAACTGTGTTGTAGTGTTAATAAGAATGCTACATTGGGTAATGTTTGCTTAGCTCATCCTATGATGGTTCATTCGATGTTAGATAATGATAATGAAGATGCGATTGAAGAGTTGGCAGCCAAATTTTATGATTCGAATAGTGAGATTGAAGTTCCGAAAAAGAAATTTCGCGATGGTAAAACAAAGAAATCTATTGTTGTTCCAATAGACATTATTAATTGAAGAATATTCTTGTTTGGAATATTAGAGGGATTTGTTCGTCGAAGGCAATTTTGCGGCATATTCTTAATAAATACTATCCATCGGTTATAACAGTTTTAGAACCTTTTCTTTCAGTTAATAGGTGTGCCTGTTGGGCACGGTGGTTACATGTTCTTAATTTCTGTAATAATGTGGAAGCGGGAGGTAAAGTTTGGTTGTTTTGGACAAATGGCATTGACTTCCAACTGCATTCGGTGATGGCTTAAGCTTTATCAGGTTGGTTTTCTCATGGAAATTCTCGAGTTTTGGTTACTTTTATCTACACCAGTTGTTTTCAAGAAAATCAGCGTATTCTTTGGAATTATCTTAAGGATATAGATGTTGGTGGTGTGTCGTGGTTTCTTGGAGGCGATTTTAATATTAGTTGATCTGAAGGAGGGAAAATTGGTGGTATTTGCCGTTCTTCCCAAGGTTGTGATGAATTTAATAATTGTACTCAAGCTTGTGGTCTGGTTGATATTCCTTATTATGGCAATCGATTTTCTTGGTGTAATGGGAGGCTAGGGGGTGGACGAATCTGGGCTCGTCTTGATAGAGTGTTGGTGAACACTGGCTTCTTATCGACTTTCCCTAATGGTCTCTTGGAGTATCTTCCTCCCATGTCGTCGGATCATTGTCCAATGGTTACTTCTCTCTTGCATGACAGGCGGGTCGGTCTGAAGCCTCTTTGTTTTCAAAGAATGTGGTGCTCTCATGAAGAGTTCTTAGCTGTGGTGCTTGAGTGTTGGAACCAGGATATTCAAGGATGTCTGATAGTGAAATTCAGTAGCAAGTTGAAGAAATTGAAACAAGTATTGAGGAAATGCAATAGGGAGGTCATCGACAGAGTGGATGTGGATCTTAAAGTCATTGAAGAGGAATTTCTAGAACTAGAGAATAATGTTCAGCAAAACTATACACAAGATATGGAAATTGAGCTCTTGAGATGTAAGCAAAAGCATGTTCAATATTTGCATCTAGAGGAGATTATGAGGTGTCAAAAATCAAGAATTAAGTGGATTTGTGAAGGGGATGAAAATACGGCATTCTTCCATCTTTCTCTTAGATGCAAAAAGAAATTTAAAGCACTAGAGAGTATGATTCTTGAAGATGGTAGCACTCTTGATTCGGGTGAAGCGGTCCTTGAGGGGGCAGTAGATTTTTTCCAAAAGCAGTTATCCACGTCGGCTGTTATTTCTGAGTTTGATAATCGATTGCTTTGGAAAGTTCTGGAGATGATAGAAATTAAGGAGGCTCTATGGTCAATTCTGCAAGATAGTAGTCTGGGCCCTGATGGTTTTTCTGCAAACTTTTTCCATCATGCATGGGATATTATCAATGAAGATTTATTGCAGTTGGCTATTGAGTTTTTTTAGGGGAAGCCATTAACCACATTTTTTGGTGCCACCAACATTATTTTGATTCCGAAAGTGGATGATCCAAGGGGTTCACGCAATTCCGACCTATCAAGTTATGTTATGTTGCTATAAAATCCTTTCCAAGGTTTTGGTGAATTGTTTGGAGCCTATCATTAATAAATTAATTTATGACGAGCAATCGGCTTTTATTAAGGGTCGAAGCATTTTTGATAATATTTCTATTGCTCAAGAAATCATTCAGAGTATGAACAAGAAAGTGAGAAGCGGAAACACAATGATTAAAATTGATATGGCAAAGGCATATGACAAGGTGAATTGGAGTTTTTTTTATGGAAGTAATGAAGCGATTCGGTTTTTCGGATCATTGGAGGGGTTTAATCTTTAATTGTATTTCTTCACCTATGTGTTCCATTATGCTTAATGGATCATTGAAGGGTTTTTTTAAACCTTCTCGTGGTATTAGACAAGGGGATCCTCTCTCGCCATATATTTTCATTTTATCACAAGAGCTCATTTCACAGATGATTAATGATGATTTTCAGCAGGAGAAAGCCAAGCCTTTTAATGCTAATGAAGGTACTTTGATTTCTCATTTTTTTTATGCTAATGATGTTTTGATTTTTACAAATGGAAGTAAAAGATCTCTAGTGCAGATTATGAAGACTTTGCAAGCGTATCAATCTATGTCGGGGCAATTGGTTAGTCCGGCCAAGTCCCCTATCTTTTTCTCCTCTAATTTTCTGGCTGCTAGGAAATTAGAGATAACGGGGTTTATGGAAGGTAAATGGCCGTGTAACTATCTTGGTGTTCCATTGCATGTGGGACGGATTACTATCAAATTATTTGACCCTTTGTTGTTGAAGATTCAAAAAACATTGGCTGGTTGGAATAGTAACATTCTATCCTTTTGGGGTAAAATTATGCTTCTCAAACATGTTTTATCTAGCATGCCAATTCATGTTTTATGAATTTACCTAAAGGTGTCTTCAAAGCTCTCAAGAGTATTTTCTCTAATTTTCTCTGGAACTCGACTAATGATAAAAACAAAAGAAAATGGGGTTTGGGCATTCAGAACCTCGCTGATATTCAAATGTCATTATTCATGAAATTTGGTTGGAAATTACTGGATGGGAAATCGGCTTGGACAAAATTTTTTCAGACTAAATATGTGGGTGTGAAGCACCTAGCGGTTCTTTCTAATTCCATAGGTTCAAGATTTTGAAAAGGCATTATGTCAGTGATGCCGATAGTGTTAAACAATTCTCGTATCTTGATTAGAAATGACTAATGTAATTTTTGGTTTGACAATTGGCTAGGGGATGTGGCCATTGTGAATTTGTAAGATGTTAGTGGAGATGGAAATTTATTGATGGCTGGAATCCTAACTAATTCAGGTTGGGATGTGTCTAAATTGCGAACGTTAGTGTCAGAAGGGATGGTTGAGAAAATAATTGTCTCGCCAATTCAAGTATCAGGTGGAATAGATGTGCATATTTGGTAGCCTAACCTAGATGAAAGTTTCTCTACTAAATCTGCTTGGCATCTCATTAGAGCTCAAGGGCCTATTTGCTTGTGGAGAAAATGGCTTTGGCATAAATTTGTTCCTAAGAAAATGTCATTTTTTTGTTGGCGTGCTAAAAAACAAGTATTACCTGTGGATGATATCCTTGTTAAGCTAGGCATTTCTCTAGTATCAAAGTGTCACTGTTGTGTTTTACCACAAGAAGAATCTATTGATCACATCCTTTATAGTGGTGATTTGGCTAGTATGGTTTGGAATTATTTTGTAGGTATTTTGGGTGTTTGGCTCCCTCAGCTCCAAAGATGGCATGTTGTTAGGAATGTTTGGTGGCTTGGAGCATCGGCATCTTCTCAAGCAGAATGTTGTCGTGGTATTCTGCCGATCATTATCACGTGGGCATTGTGGAGAGCACGGTGTGACGATAGAATGGAAGGAAAAAAAACTGACTGGAAAGGTGTGGTGCGGTGGATTAAGCTAATGTTAATAGATATTTTTTCTCCGCATCGAAAGTTTGATAGATTGCAGTGGCAAGATATCAAAATTTTACAGGATCTAAATTGTCCAATTTCTCAAGTTGTCAAGAAAAAATGAAAGCTATAGCTTAGACTAAGTCGAGTAGAGGGAAGTATAAACTAAATGTCGATGGAAGTTCACTCAGAAATCCTAGTTTAGCGGGTGGAGGAGAGGTTATTAGAGATCATTCTGGCCGAGTGATTACGGGCTTTGCAACTCACTCTGGGCAGGTTTCCAATAATGTTGCTGAAGGGAGAGCTTTACTTGATGGTTTAAAATTGGCACAACAATTGGGTATTCAAGACATAATGGTGGAGTCTGATTCTGAAGTTATTGTGAGATAGATTGAGGTCGGTAAATGCAACTTATGGTATTTGTGGGACTATTGGGATGATATCAAAAGTTTGTTTTCTAAATTACATTGCTCCATTCGTCATACTTTTAGAGAAGCCAACATGGTTGCGGACTATCTTGCTAAAGATGGTGCTTATAATCAATGTAAGTATTTTATAGGTTCTGATCTTGGTAGGGGAATCCTTCGCGGATTATTACGTACGGATTTTTGGGGACTTCCTTATTTACGGTAGTAATTATTTTTGTTCCCCAATTTTTCATTGTTAGTACTGTTTTCTATTAGGTTGGAAAATTTTTTGATCACCTAGGTTTTGGTATTCTTTCTTATTTTATGTAAACCCTCAAGTGAATGTTTTATAACCACGGTTTTCCTCCGCCATATATAAGGGCTCTTTAATAAACTTAGGACAGGGCTGCTATATGGGTGGCTACTAGCTCTTCTAAAAAAAAAAAAAAAACCACCCTAGGTGATGATTTTATGAGGATGGGACTGTAAAATAGGATTTGGCTTAGGGAGACGTGACGATAGCTTAGATCATGTACAGAGATTTTAAGTAATGATTTTTATGGCACAAGCTTCTAGTATTTTTAATAAATGCTTCAACGCACTCTTATTTATGATCTCAGTATTTTAATAAAAAATTATTTTATTTATAGAATTTTTGTACTGGGTGCTTGCTTTAGAATAAAATAAAATATTTGTAAGTTAAGATTTAGTAATAGCAGTTAGGCTCCCAAAAAATTTAAAAGTTACTTTATTATTAACCATATAGAGCGGGGTGTTACAACAATAGAAAATAAAAATGGATAATTCTAAGATGGCACTTGACCGGGGGTAGTGGATGCCAATCGACACTACTAATCACATATGTTACTCGACGCGATCAAACCACAAGCTTGAGGTTCAAGAGGAATCACTCAACTCCAATGGAAGCAACATATAAGCTCTATATTGTTTCAAGCAAAAGTAATCTCTCTTTATTCTTTTCATTTCATGGTCCTTATGAATATGAGTTTTGATACATACAAGCGAATCTGCATACTAATCTGCGCACAAATACTGCTGTATTCATATTTAAAATTTAAATTAGCACAATTTTTATTAAAATTTGATTTTCTGATCAATCACATTAGATGAGTGTACATATTGATGCGTAGAATTAGTCACAACTAGATTTTTCCTATGAGTATATGGTTTTGACTAATTATAAACAGCTTTCAATATCCTACTAATGTTTTAGCCAACTTCCAACAACCAAATTAATATGCAAACAAGATTCAAAGTAAAATTTAAAATAAAACATGTTTTTATGCAAAGCATTTATTGAAATGTATTTTGACAACTAAATGACAACACCAAAGTAAATACCACATATCACCCATGTAGATGCCATGTCAGCTTGCTACGTCAGCTTTAATGCAATGACATGTAGGATTTTGATTGTGCGGATGCATCACAACCCTAATACCCACATGCATAAGCCTAGAGCACTCTAAATGGCTTCTATATTTTGCAAGTTTTTGTAAAATAGAGAACAATGTCAAAATAAGGCTTCCATTGGATTATATAAAATCAATATAAAACACATGAATTAAAGTGCTTCTTTACATTTACCATTCACTATTCATCTACATAAACATTTATTATTTATTTATTTATTTATTTATCTTAATCTTTCTTTACATTTATCACATTTACACTTTTATTTATTAAACAAGAAAAAGTTATAATATTATTAAAACATTTATTTTAATAAAAATATTCATGTTAAAAACTATTCAAAACATGATATAATGCTAAAAAGATTTTTTTTTTTTTTTTAAAAAGGTGGGGTGAATGAGTTTTTTGTTTCATCTTTATTTTGATATTAATTTTTTATTGGACTATCGATGCCATTTTGGATCACATTAATATATAAGAAATATTGAAAAATTTGAGACTATTATAAATTTAATAGTAGCTGCAAATGTATTTAAATTGAATAAAGAAAAAAATTATATTTAAATGATATAGATAAGTTGAGAATCGACAAGCTGGGTTTGCCTTATCTTAGATTTGAGCATTGCTACACACATAAGCTTCCATACCACACACTACATATTACCTTTTTTTTTCTTTTTTCAAAAATTTTGTTGTGTTTATTCTTCTTAAACTAATTAAATTTTTTTACTCATTATCTATATATATTAAACATCTGATAAAAGAAAAGAAATTAAAAAGTATAGTGTGTGATGTGTAGGCTTATGTTTAGAATTTTTCATAGGATATTGTAATAGTCAGTGTATAATATATCATAAAATTCATTAATTAAAATAGAAAAAATAAATTTTGGTGATGTATTATAAAAACCAAAATACAAAAATCATTGAGTGCGCTTTTATACGTGATAAAGACTAAGCTTGTCAGCTACTGAATCTGTAAGGGAAGTATCAAACAATCAAATTAAGAGTACAATGAACAAATTCATTTTAAAAGGTAGAGAGTATTATGTCTAAAGGCCAAACCATAAATTTTTTTTTTTAACAATAATATATTGAGTTGCACATTAAAATAACAGATATATTTAGGAATTTACACTTCCAAAATATGCCATCTGGAGTTTAAAAGATTGAAGTCGCCCTCGCGTGTTTCGAACTATGAAATTCCAGACCTTCATGTTATAATAGCTACATACGCTAATAAAGCTTTAAAATGATCCATTTAATTGATTTCATACAATTAACTGAACCAAATTACTGTAATTGTTCATCGTTCAAGACACATACAAACCTGCAGAACAGCAGATGCAGATCCCAGAAATTATTCCTGTTTGGAAATGCTTACAATTACAGCTGAGTGAGTGCGCGTGCCTCGTCAGTGATAAAACTTCAGCCAATTATCTAATCAAGCTGACCATTTTGAAGTGGACAATAATGAAGCTTGCTACACATAATAATTTTATCTATCATTTATCCACCAATTCTTTAAAATAGTATGACCGACCTGGCTTCAGAAACTACCTTTATTCTTGCAGTAATACACTTTGTGGCTGAAAAATGTAAGGATCGAATTCTCATGCAGAAGCCGCTTCAGGAATTCGTTTGGCTTGGAGTGTCTTCTCATATTCCTCAATGGATTTGAATAGCTCCGAGAAGTTACCCTTCCCAAATCCTCCACATCCACCTTTTTGGTACACCTTCCCTTCCTCATCCTTGAGCATACAACCTACTCTCTGAATTATCTCTATAAATATCGTAGGCCTGTCCACAAAAGAAACAATCAATTAAATACAACGAAAACAGGGGGTGTCATCCTTCAAACCACAAACACTACACACTTTTCCTTTGGGCTGCCTGATAAGCATTAGGACCACAGGCCTTCAGGAAAGCAACATGTGGTTAATGACTTGCTACAACAGCACCATTGGTCGCACAAACCTTTTACAAAGGAGAAGAAAGTGACGCAGAGAGTTTCATTAAAACCTGTTGTTTTGCATATGCACATCACATAGCTAAATTTATGTAATGATTTCTCAGCATCAATACGAGTTTGCTTGTCATAGAAACAAAGAGAGAAGTAGGAAGAAAAACCAAAAGTACATAATTTGAAAACTGAATGGAAATGGAATGGCTAGCCATTTTTCCTTAAAACGGCAAAAATTATTTATGACATGCTAAGAATTAAGAAAGATACTTATCATTACACTGATTTACAAGGAGAAATATGCTGTGATCTAGTCTAAATTAGGAATTTACTGAAGCTGTGCAGAAGTAGAGTCATCAGATGCAGACTGTTGGAGAATTAATAAATCATCTACATTATAAAGATCTGTAGTATATAGATCAGAAGAAAATACTTGTAGATCTAAGATACTTCATTTTTTTGGTTGAGATGGCCTGAGAGACATTATTTCAACACGTAAAAAGGGAGATTGACCAGGAACTCACTGTCTAAAGCTCTAGTTAGCCTTGTACTTAAACAAGAAGTACTAGACAACTAGCTGCTCGCATGAGTAGGCTTCCTCTTCTAATAAAACTTTCTTATACTCATCCAAAAGGAGAAATAGCAATAACTTATTTACCCTTAAAAGAGAAAAGAAAGAAATAAAGCATCATATATGTAGGAAACATGAACCGATAATGGCCCATACATAAGTAAACCATTTGAAAATGCTAACCCTTAGTCTACAGGAAGGGTGAGGGGACGGGGACAAGACCAGCACTGAGGACAAAAGAAGACATTACATTCGAGGGAAACTAGTGAGTTTTTAATTCTAATTCCTCTCACTTCTTCATCTGCATCTTCTTCAGCTTGTAATAGAAAGAGAAAGAGATTGAGAACTTGTAATCTATACATTTTTGAAGTCAATTATACGATCCCTATGAACATAGGCCTCAATACCGAGCCGCATAACCCTTATGTCATCTATTTATTTTTTAATGCAATATATTATCAGTAATCATCAACTGCTTGCACCCATTATCCAACCACTACCACAGTAAACAAAATTAAATGGAAATTGCTGCGTTATTACAATTTCTGAACCGCACCAACTTGGCAAGAGGGTTCCCACGTTAAAATTGGCGTTCAGCAAGCAGAGCATATGACATGCGGTTTACAAAGTTACATTTGACCCTCCTAACATCACAGAAAAGGTTTCTTGACGAGTATACCACGTTCTCATCCAACTCCTATGCACGTGTTACTTACCAATCCTATCTATTTTTAGCCGGCATATAATCCTGTCTCTATTTATTAAAAAAAAAAAAAAACAATTTTCAACTATCATCCTCCAAATGCTCTGTAAGTTTTCAAGAAAGGAAAAGCAAATAGCACATAATTTTGCAGAAAGATACAGAGGATATACCTATCTCCAACAGGCTTGGTGAAGATTTGCAGCAAGGTCCCCTGATCATCCCTATCAACCAAAATCCCCAACTCCTCGCAGTCCTTAATCTGCTCATCTGTCAACACATTCCCGGCCCTATGCTTCAGATTCTTATAATACGTGGGCGGCGGGGACGGCATGAACTCGAAGCCACCAATCCCACTACGGTTCCTCATCTCTCTCAATGTCCTGAATATGTCCTCGCTCACCAAAGCCAAGTGCTGCACCCCTGCCCCCTCGTTGTGCTCCAAGTAGGTTTGTATCTGGCTCTTCCTCTTTGTTCCATAAACCGGCTCATTCATCGGCAGTAAAACCAATTCATCGTTGTTCGCCAAAACCACCGAGTTTAAGCCGCTCTCGCTGGTACCCACGTCTTCCGCCGTAAACTCAGCGAATTCATGGAATCCAGTGAAGTTTTTCACATAGGCGACAGCTGAGGATAGTTCTGGAACGTTGCCAACGGCGTGATCTAAACGTCGAATCCCAAAATCCAGAGGGTAGGACGACTGCTTGTCCACGGGTTCGAATTTGGGCAAAAACCAGGAGTCCGGGCTGTCGGAGTCTTGGTGGTGATGGTTAGGATTCTTGTAGCTGACATAGCGCAAAACGACATCACCGTAGAGGTGCACCTCGGAAAGAGTGGCGTGGTTGTCGAGGAGAACTGGTGGGGAGACGGGCTTGGCGCCGTGGGAGACACTGGCGTGGAAAGCGAAATCGGCATCATCGACCTGGACAGCGATGGCGCGGACGGCGAGGCCATGTGCGGAGGAGAAAGCGCGAGAAGCGGCGTGGTCGAAGGTGGGGATGGACGCCGTGGCCGTGGGGCCGAAGTTTTCCATGGAGGCTATCGATGGGGAGTAGGGGGAAGTGAAGAGGAAGCAGAGCTGGCCGGAGCGGAGGAGGTAGGAGGCGTGGGTCAAGTTGCCGGTGGAAAGGTCGGACTTGGCAACGATGGGCATGCCGAGGCCCCAGGAGAAGCGACGGGCAGAGTTAGTGGCGTCAGTGCACCAGAACTCGATGTGGTGGAATCGCTGAACGCCGAATCGATCCGACCTGGGGTTGGTCCGAACGAACTTGGAGAAGCCGAGGAGCTGGAACTGGGTCTCATCAGCGTCATAGTCATTATTACCCATGGTTTGGGGTTTTGCAAAGGGAAGGGGAGGAGGAGGAGACTGGCAAATGAGATTGTGGCGGAGTCGCCTTAGTTGCTTAAAGTAGACGATGGCTGGTGTTCGGGTTGTCGTGTTCTCGACACGCAAACAGGATTGGAATTGGATGGGCGGATAACGTGGCAGGTTTATCTTGGTGGTCGTAGTCATAGAGACTTCTTGGGTCTGCTTCCGGTATTTTATTGTAAGAGGAGGCTTATTGGTGGCTGGGGACGATAGAATTGGTCAGCGGAAATTTGCTGGTGAAAATGCGTGATTTGCCATCGATTCTACAGAAATGCCATCCACGTAACAAGACTCAATTTAGATAAACATGCCAACCATATGCAAGACGAAACCTCATTTCAAACTTGAAGAGCATGTTTGAGATGATATGAAAAAATTTCAAAATTTTTTAGAATTTTTTTTTCAAACATCAATCAAATACAAAATAGTTTTTAATTTTAAATACTCAACTCTTTTATTTAATTATTAGAACTTTTACAAAATTCAAAACAAAAAAAAAAACAATTTTTTCAATCTACAAAGAAAAATATTATTAAAAAAATTATATTCCAATAAATTTTTAATTTTATAAATATTTTAATTTTATTTTTCCTCTCGTTTTTCAAAATCCAATAAAATATCTTAACTCAAATCATTTCATTATTATTGATAGAAGTATGAGATATTTCAAATGTACAAACGAGCCGTAAATAAGTGTCATGCGTAACTTTACTAATTTGGGCTTGTACCATCGAATCATTTCATAATATGTCATATACTATGTTCTCATATCCGCTTTCTCTAATTCTCGACTTCTCTACCTGACTTCACCACCGACGTTATGGTCGCCATCGAGGTCGCTGACAAACTTCTTGCTCTCTTCCACTTGCCAGAGCCATCTCCATGCCACCACCACACTATACAACATATCTCCTCCAAGTTGCTCTAGGTGAAAGGTCCCTCTCTCTCTCTCTCTCTCTCTCTCTCTCTCATTCCATCCAATCTTTCGTCCCCCATCAAGGATAGACATAGTCACACCCTATAACCGATGGTTAATCCCTTTTAACCAAAAATCCACAAAATATAAAAATGTATATACAATAATCCTTCAGATTCAAATTTCTCAAAAATTCTTCCAAAGAAAGTAAACTCGATACTACTACATATTCTTTAAAATTTCACAAATCCATTCATGCCACCTGGCATTTATTTCACCTTTCTTCTATAATCATATCCTATGCCATCTATTTCAACTATCACAACCATCAAACTTATCTGAAAAAAATAGTGGAGATAAACAATTGAGTCCACCGACTCAGTAAGCAGTGGACCTCTACTAGTGTATAAACACGAGCTAGTTACATAATGCAAAAACAAATAGTCTCAAAAAAAATGGTAGTGATATTTTCAAACGCATTTCATTATGATAATAATATAGATAAAAGACTTTTGGTATAACTGAAAGAACATCATAACATAACCAAGACCCTGTTTAACCCATGTAGAAGAGTTATGTAAATCCCCACGGGCAACTAAGTAGAAACAAAAGTGAAATTTGCCCTGTATAAACTCGGTGTGCTAAGTGTTGGTACCAATATAATAACAGAGGTTATAGTTTTACACCTGTGGTAAGGTTAGAACAAAAGAAGAAAAGAATATTATGCCACAGGGTCTTCAAATACAATACAATATTAGAATAGAGTACAGAGCAAATAAATGTCATATAATCATAGAAATATTTCAAACTTCATATTCACTCTTTATACAGTACGATATTAGAACAGAATAAATGTCATATTCACTCTTTAATCACCCTTCCTGACCATCAAAACATTGTCTTTCACAACATAGAAAAATTCATTTTCCTTTCTTCTCCAATATCTTTTGGATTTCTTTAAATAGCTTCAAAACATCACATATGAGCTTTTCAGCTACCTCGAGCCCACTCTCAATTGAAGTGCTCTCAGGACTCTCTTTAACTACTGGGCGCTCTTCATGATTACGTTTTCCTATCTTGCTCATTATTTTTAAGTTATATCACAATTTCTACCATTCCAGGATGAATGATAATAGAAACTACTGTTATGAACCATGTGCACCTACTAGTTACCTCATGGTTACCCCTATTAACTGTGTGCACCTGCGAGTTACCACACCACATCACAAGCCTTATGACTAACTAGCTGTGGATACGTCATAACAAAGACACTCAGGCAAATCAACACACCTTCATCATGAGTTGTCTTGTACTCTTGGCAAATTGACATGCCTTCATCAAAAGCTTACAATATAATACAAAAGTTCATATTTGCCTTAACTGTCCTTATAATGTTTTGCACCCACTAGCATTAAGCACTACTATTTCGCTCTATTCAAAGTCCGTTGACTCTATGTAACGTCTGTCCCTATGGTGGGTCCTTTAGAAAATAGATGGAAATTACGGTTTATTTTCAAATTTCTTTTCCTTTCATGCTAGGATACAAAAGACTCCATGTTTATAAATAAAACATGTTTATTAATTTAAAAGGTTACAACAGAAAACATTAAATTTTTAAATTCAAAGTCTCTCATACAAAACGTTGTGCCTAGGTTGTCATGCTCTTCCTCATGGGCCATGTCCGTCCTAACGCGTCATACTCATCTTGTCCTAGGAGGGCAGACATAAAAACTAAAATGAGTCAATGACTCATAAGCATTACTTCATACAGTTAAAATATAGCAACATAGGTTTTCAGTCATGCATTCATCACTCCATACATATCATATGTAGACATTCAATTCATTTTAAAACATTACGAGGTGAGGTTTTTCTTTAAAAGGGTTTTCTTCCTGTAAACAATTCCCCATGCCTTGCTGCCTTCATTTCTTAAAGAGTCTTATCATGCATACATCTTTTCTTAACATGCATACATTCTTTCTTATCGCTTTCATTGGCCGTTGCACACTGTTACACCCTGTGTGTAAGGTTAGCGGTCTTTTGGACTTGATTCTGGCCATGGCCATGGGTTAGGAATCCATTCCGTTAGGGTGCAGCATTGGGTGCACTACCAGTACTAGTTACCTGGCATTGCAATCTGCCCAGTCAAATCCTTTGGTACCCTTATCCGTTCATTCATGGCCGTTACTTGTTTTCATACATTAAACATTCAGTCCATTCATTCATTTCAGTTCTTTATAGTCCTTCAGTCCGTTCATTCTTAAAAGTCATTTAAAAAGCATGGGCTTAAATGTCATCTTTCATGGCATCCTTTAAAATATCAGTTTATGGCATCATTTAAAGCATCATCTTTCATAGGGGCCTTTAAAACACTTTTTTCGCGTCGTTTAAAGCATATGACCTAACCCTCACATTTCATTTTATGAAAATACATCAAGTACTTACTACGTATAGCATCCATTCACATGCTTACACTTACATACTTGGGGTGCATAAAAAGGGACTGCCAAGGAGGGTCATTACATACTTATAAGTGAAAACTTATACTTAGTGTTCTTACTTAAAATGTGTTTCGTAAAGCATCGTAAAGTAAAAGCATTTCATTTTCATTTTCGTTTATTTAGAAAACTCTAGAAGAGTATGAACATAATACTTACCTGGACTCCATGCCATACTCATTCCATGCAGTCCATTCATGCACATGTCAGATGGCAACCTACATGCATACACATAACCTCACGTCATTCTCGATTTAATGCATAAGCAACTATACTAGAAATAGAACTACACTTCACTTGAAACACTCTCCGTCCATCCCTAGGTTCTTACGTGCTATTTACTATGCTAAAACCTTCGGGGTTCATTTACCGTCATTACCTCCATGTTTCACCTTGGGGTTAAGATGTTAAAATCTTCATCTTACTATTCTATTAACCCCATTCCGATGCATGACTTAGACCAAGTAAGTCACGCATCCCGATCCTAGACAACATACCCAATACTACCTTCATGCTTCCTAGTTCACACTCAATCCTCATTCCCAACCAAACATGTCACATGACTTTAAGCCAACTCTAAGGCTTAAACATTTTGTAACCATGCTTAGGACATATTACCCATTATATATGGTAAATCTGTCCGATACACGTGTCTTACCAAATGCACATGTACCTTACCCTTTTATCACCTAAAATCAACTTATAGTTTGATGAACGCCCGCTTGTATAAACAAGCTCCATACTCCGATACCAACTTCTATTCAAACACAGTCAGCAGGACCTTCCTACTTCTCGGCCCCATTACAAGTTCATCCCAACACTTGACACGATAGGGCTTTATTCACCACTACATCTCTGTCACCTCACGTAGCTCGAGACAAATTCTAAGTTACGTCATGACACCCGTCATGCTTCCACTATGCTACTCTTACACTATCCCATCACTTCATACATACTTTAAACCATAAGTCAACTACAAGGCGACAACTGTCACCTTGGATTATAGGCCACATCACAGTTACTTCGAAACACCATTACACAGTTCCTGATGCTACACAATATGCTCTACTCCCCTCTACTATGCAACCATCATTTTCTTCGCGACACGCCATACGATGCATTGCTACACCACATAGAGTACGTATCATGTGTATTCCCTTCGCTACATCACGTATTACCACGAAGCACTCCACATGTTGTGTCGCTATACAAGATGGAGCACATGCCATGTAACAGCCCGCTAAAATTATCAATTTTGGATTATTTCCCGACAGCAATCACATCTCTCTCGTCTTTACCCTCATCTGGAATCACGCATATAGATTATCTTTTCTGTAAATCACGTAATTTGTTCTTCACCGACAGCTGTAAAATCATGAACAGTTTTATCCTAAGCGTTGTACCTCGATGGCGTTTTCCCGGATCTTATCCATCGAATTTCAAAGTATTAGATAAGCTTGTTTTTAAAGTAGCACAATTATAATAATTTAATGAGCTCTGAAAATATTATAATTGTGGATATTTATTTAGATTAAATATTTTAATTGTTTTAAGATATTAAGAGGTTTAATTTTACGTTGAAAATTCTTATTTAAATTTAAGTGTTTTATTAATTTAAATGATTTTATCCTCTTCGATTAATTAACGGTACTTTATCATTTTTATATAATGATGAGGAAATATTATTTTATAAATTTTAGTTTATAAAATAATATTCTACCTTAATTCATCGTAGTGTTTTATTTAAAGTGTTTTATTTAAAATAAAACATTTAAGCGTTTTTAATCAGTGTTTTAACTCACTGTTGGTTTATTTGAGGATCCCGAAATGTAGAATTGAAGCGATATACTCTGGCCCTACCTTTTTTCTCTTCACTTTTTCTCTTTTTCTTTTTATTTTTTTTTCTCTCCCTCTCTCTCTCTTGGTCGACGGAATGAAGGAAGCCACCATGGCCGTTCGGTTTCAAGGTCCCAGCCGGCGCCACCTCCGGCCGCCGGACCCCACCTCCCACTCCGGCCTCATCCTCTCCCTCCGGCGAGCACAACCACGCCGGTGGTGTGCTAAACCGGCCACTACTTCTCTCTCTTTCTCTCTTCAAAGTTATGGGTCTCTAGGGGTTTTTCTCATTTTTGGACCACCATACACGGCCAAATCAACCACCAAGCACCACCATTGGACTCACCTCATCAAGGGCTTCCTCCCCATGTCTTTCTTTTTCCCAAACTCTCACTTTTCTCATATGGGTTTCTTAAAAACACCCGTTCGGTTTCACCACCGTGCGCCGCCGTACACGGCCACCCGTGGTGTTTCACCACCACCATCTTGTTCCTCTCATCCTCATGAACCTCCCCAAGAAATTTCATGACCAACGGAGCTTCGTAGAGCCCTCACTCTCCTACACTCTCCAAGGCCGACCACCACCTCACTACCACAGCTCCACCACATGTTCATCTACCTATCCCTAGCTTGCCATGAAGTTCTATGAAATTTCGCTACCTCGCGTTTCCGCTCACCGTTCGGATTTACTGTTCACAGCGTGATGTCGCCGTGTTCCGCCACCTTTGACCATCACAAGGCGACCATGAGCCTTCCAAGGCCACGCTTAGCTTTTCTCGGTTCCAAACTACCACTTTATGTGGTGGACAGCCACCGTGCGCGGTGTTACCGCCACGTACGTTCCTCCGACGCATGTTCGTGACGAACAACGAGCGACGCACGGGTTATCCCGTCGATGGTATAACCTTCTATCTCTAGTTATTTTACGTTTAAAATAGTTAGTTGGTTGGTTTATGGATTGTGTAGTTGTATTTGTGGAGTTCGTTGCGTATTTGTGAAGCGAAGTGTGGTTGTGAAGTGTTGAGTTTGATTGTGTATTTTGTGGACTGTGCTGTGAAGTATAGGCGTGAGATGGATGCCGTAGATGTGATACGGCGGGTTGTGTGAAGAGAATACGCGTGTAGCGTATTCTGTGTAATGCAGCGACGCGCCGTGCGACGTGCGCTGTAGTGTGTGTGGTGTAGAATGAAGGGAGTGCATGTGAAGTGTACTCCGTGTTGTATGGCGATGCATCGTGTGATGTGCATCGAGTTGATGAATGTTGTAGCGAAAGGATTACGCATAGCGCGTACTCCGTGTCGCGTAGCGATGCACC
>QGSO01000340.1:50728-166347 GCA_011037825.1 Carya cathayensis
GACTATACTTATGCATTTATGCTTTTACTGCCATGCATGCATCTTTAACCTGTGTGTGAGTTTTATGTTAACTTACTGAGATTTGTAATCAAATCTCACTGTGGTAGTCCCAACTACCATTCCCCCCGAATGGTAGATCTTGTTACAGGACCCGAAGGAGAATTGGAATCTGACCAACTGAATACGGTCAACTAGGCCACGGTGCGATGTTGATGATGGTATTGTATTTAACTTAGGTTAATACTTGTACTTTTGGAGTTGTATTTCAAGTATTCTTTTGATCACAACCATTTTGGACTAGTGTGGTGATCACGGCTTTTTAGTATGCCTTTATGTATGAAATATGTTTCAAGTATTTGGGATAATTTTTAGTTTGGTGCATAGTATTGCTAAAGAAAAAAAAATTATCCGCTGCGAATATTGCATAATGCTAGATGCATGTTAGGAACATTGCATCTTATATGTCATGAACGGGGGCAGGTAACCTTGTGTTGCATGTCTCGACGGTTCAAATGTCCGTTCAATCCCAAGCGGAATTTGGGGGCGTCACATGCCACATGTACTCTATTCACACTACGCCACACGGTACATCAGTTCACTACATGGAGTACACTCCACGTGTACTCCCTTCATTACATCACACTGCATTACAACTATGGTATACACCTCACACCCATACTTCACAACACAGTCCACAATACTACACAATTACACCCAACACTTCACTACACAACCACACTTCACAGCAAACTCCACAATACTAACAAAACAGTCCACAGCCTATTAACTAACATTTAATAAAAATAACATGGGATAGAGGGTTATACCATCGATGGGATAACCTGTGCGTTGCTCGCTGCCTGTCATTGTCAAAAGGTGTCGAAAAATGGTAAGTGGCAGACCATCCACTACGCTTGGTTGCACCCAATAATGCCTTGATGAGATGGAGAAACCCACTCCATCAACCTCCATACCTCACAGCTTCTGCAGGCTGTCCTTTCCCCTCTCTATTCTCCACTTTATGCCACATAGCCACCTCCAATCAAGGGTCATTCAGGTCCATATCTTCTCCCTAAAGAAGTCTTGAGTCGTGCAAGACACACTTTTGTCCCTTGAATCACTTCTTCACGCCATTCTTAGAGAGAAACCCAAAAGATCTCTCTCAAGAAGATTTCTGGGTCTTTTTACGTGGATCTTTTCAACTCTTTGTAAGTATTTTCACACAATAACTCCTTCATAACAGTTGTTCCCCTTTGAGTATAGTTTCCGTAGATATATTATTCGTATCATTCCATGATCATTTGGTTGGTCAAAATTATTTTTAACCATGGAAAGGTCATTCTAGGCGTGAATCTGGAGAGTATGTTATGTTTTGGAGTTTTTGACCAAGCTAATGGACACATCTTGGTCCCAAAATTTTATTGAGTGTTTTTAGCATGTGTTTAAGAGTTTTCATTGAGGTTTTGTTGCATGACTAAAGCTTTTGATGATATATTTTCTTAGATCTAGAAACTTGAAAACTGGAAGTGGCAAAACAGTTTTTATTTGGAGAAAGTTTGAATATTTCGGGTTTGATCTTACTCTAAAGGCTTTGATATTTTTATATGATGATCCTAAGTCTCTTATTTTCATGTTAGAGTGTTATTTTGAAGATATTTAGTATTAGTTTCAAAGATATGTTTTTCTATGTAAGAGGATTTCGGTTAGGCTAAGATTTGATGTTTTTGGATTAGATCCATGTTTTATTGATTTTAGCCATGTGATTTTAAGTTTGATGGTGTATATTCTTTAAAACATATTTAAACCATGTGATGCTTTATTTCGAAGATCTCACTTCTTAAGCCATTGATCAAGAGATTTATCAAAACTAGTTGAGGAAAAAGTTTTTGTTTTTGGACTAAGTGTAAAACCAAGAACTCCAAGTGTTATTTTGTGATTTTGGTGACTTTAGTTTGATGATTTAAAGCATGGTTGATCTTAGGATGATGTTATGAATATGTTAGAAGTAAGATTTGATTTTTGGAATTCTTGGAGATGTTTTGATTTAGGGTCAAACCTTGTGATTCAAGCATTTGGATCTTTTTATAAAAAAAATTTGGTGTTGATTATTAGCTTTTTCTAAATTGATGTTTTAAGTCTAGTTGTAAACTTAGGATTGGAAGATGTTTGTTCCAAAATTTTGGTTTAAGCATGAGTTTTGAAGTTGGAAGGAATTGCAACAAAAATCAAGAGAAATGACCTATGGATGTTTTCGGCCATAGTCTGTTTTAGATAGCTGTGTTTTGTTTTAAATTTTTCTAAGTTGATATTTGAATTTAGGATGAAATTTTCATGAGGAATGTAAATTTTAAAAATTTTTGGAGTTAGGAAGTGAAATCCTTAAGTTAGGGGTAAAATGGTCATTTTCCCACATGTAGAGGGTAAAATGGTAATTTTACTCTAAGTTAGCTTGTTTTCATATTTCTATTTGTTAGTAATTAGATTTCTAACTTTTAGAATACCTTCTTACAGTTCCTCGTGTTTCATGCTTTATTCTCGTAGAACGCGACAATCGAGGTAAGTTAGCTTCTAACTTACTATCAGTTTACTGTGTATGTATGATGGGTAAGGGAACTACAATTTATGTATGTATGTATGTTATCATATATGTCATCCAATGCCACGTCATTACATGTTTATCTGTTATGCATGATTTATTCTTTCATGAATATTTATCTGTTACACAATCTATTCTGTCACATATTGCTATATGTTATAAGTTTGTCATATGTTACATGTTTGTCATATCATGTAATATTCACCATTTCAAGTATGTCATGTTAAGTAAAGAAGTCAGATCAAGTTTATGCTAAGTCAAGTTTCAGATCACGTTCAAGTTAAGTTATTCATGTCAATCACGACCCTAAGTGCTAGGATGGGGTAATATCCTAGTGGAACTCCTTTGTTCATGCTTGAGTGTCTAAATAGGTGTGAAATTTCCTAGGTTGACGAAGTACAGTCAACAGGTTGCGAATGTGGCCTAATTAGCTGGTCACCGAAGCGCGCCATGCACTAACGCCGATGGTGGCATATTTTATTTTACGTGTATTCATGGGACCACAACAACTATGGAGCATACACTACGTGAGACACAGTAATTGTGACACGTAGAATACGTGGGGCTACAACAACAGTGGAGTACGTATTAACGCACTCACAACTGGTGTAGATACTTGTGTTGTGATGCGGTAATCGACAGGGACACATGGCTCAAGAGGACCCGTGTAGCACCCATATGGTCACATTATTAATTAAGTCAATTGAACAAGAGTCCAAGTTTATGTCAAGAAGTTAAGAATAAGCAATCATGGTGACCCCATGAAATAAGAATAAGTTTCAGAATAATTTTCAGATCAAGTTCATGTTATATTATGTTATGTTCACATACATACTATGTTCATGTTCACGTTAAGTTTCAAGTTCATGTTCATATCATGTTATGTTCACATTTATGTTATGTTCAAACTCAAGTTCATGTTATTTTACGTTCATGTTCACGTTATGTTTCAAGTTCACGTTCATGTCATGTTATATTCACGTACATGTTATGTTCAAGTTCACGTTCATGTTATGTTATGTTCATGTTTACATTATGCCTCAAGCTCACGTTTATGTCATGTTATGCTCAGGTTTATGTTAAATTCAAGTTCATGTTGATGTTATGTATGTTCACGTTCATGCTATGATTCAAGTCCATGTTATGTTTCAAGTTCACGTTCATGTTATGTTGCTAGCCCATGTTATATTTTAAGTTCAAATTCATGTCATGTCAAGTCAAGTTCAGTTCACGTTTCAGTTCAGGTTATTTCAGTTATGCCATGCTATATGTCAAGTTATATTATGCTTACTTACGACTTTAATTATGCATTTATGCTTTTACTGCCATGCATGCATCTTTAACTTGTGTGGGAGTTTCTTGTTAATTTACTGAGATTTGTAATCAAATCTCACCATGGTAATCCCAACTACCATTCCCCCCAAATGGTAGGCGCTGTGTCAGGATCAGAGTAGGGAGCAGACATTGGTAGACTGAAGGAAGTTGACTAGACGCCGCAGAGACGACTCGGAGCTTACAGCTTCCATAGTTAGTTCTTGGATAGTATTCTGGCCTCATTAGTCGAGTTGCACGAGTTACTCGACGAGCTTCCTCAATAGTGTATTTTGGTAATGTAAATATGGAGTCTGGCCTCCCATGTTTTCTAGATTATAGTCTTCTGAGACTCGTACTGATATCGTAGATGTTTATTTTGTTAAGTATGCTTGGATTACGATTTAACTATTTGGGATATTATAAGTTTGGTGCATGGTATTGCTCAAGAAAAAAAAATTATCCGTTACGAATATTGCATAATGCTAGATGCATGTTAGGAACATTGCATCTTATATGTCATGAACGGGGGCAGGTAATCAAAGTGTTGCATGTCCCGACGCTTCAGATGTACGTTCGATCCCAAACGGAATCCGGGGGGCGTCACACTTCGTCTAGGGATCTTCAAAATGATCTAACTATGAGTTTAAATACTGATTTGAAAATGCGTAAGTATTTATTTAATTTAAAACACTGAGAGGAAATAAATTCCTTCATCATTAAATAAAAATGATGCAGTCTTGTTAATTGCTTGAAGAGAATAAAATCATTTAAATTAATTTAGAGTTTTCAATATATTTTAAATTTCGTAATATTTTTAAATAACTAAACTCATTTAATTTAAATAATTTACCACAATTATAATATTTTTGGAGCTATTCAAAAATATTATAATTGTGTTATTTAAAAAGTTAAACATAGTCCCATAACACTGGAAATATCACATATAAATATTTCCAGAACATTTAAAATATTCATAAGTTTTAAAATAATGGGCTTGCTTTACAAACCCACTTTGTATCTTTAAAAACATGCCATCGAGGCTCGGCACATAGAACGAGGCTCGTAACTATAAAAGAAAGAATGAGTGGATTGTTATACTGTACTTCCTCAATCTAGGGGTTAACACTCTCTTTTAGTCACTTCAGAGTGGAGATGAGAGTTCTACTAGGATATTCTTATAATGTCCTCAAAGGAATTCTCGAGAATAATTTCTTTAGACCTTAGAAATGAGATAAAATCAGAAAAGGATTTCATGAAATGAATTATTGATTAGGTTTTAGTTCGTTAGCCTAATTTGATTTTGATCCTCTACGAGGATAGACTACCTTTTTTTATTTATTTGAGACACATAGGAGTATAATCTGGTGAAATGAATTGTACTATTCGACTAGTCCAAATAGCCATCAAATCACCATGTAGATTGTCCAACTTAGCCTAGGATCACTAGAAAACATTTTAGGACACATGGCATCATCGCAACCCTCCATTTAGAATCTACTTTACACTTATCAAGAGGAGTAAAAATGTGTAAGGTGAATAAAGTGAAAACCAAGCAAGCCAACGTATCTTCGTACACATTTTACTATTCCACCCACTCAAGTACTAGATGGCTAGTCCACAAAGAGGATTTCAACCCTAATGAAACTCCAAATTGTTGAAGGGAAACCGAAACCCCAAATCACTAGGGCAATCGAAACTCCAAATGCTCCAAACCCTAAACATGCCACTTAGTTTTGATTAAGCGATTCTCTATTGCTTTAAACCACTTCCACAAGTAACCAACTGCTCAAGTACAAGCCAATACACACTCATCCCCTCCCTTACACAATGATACTTTCATTTGAACAAAAAAATCACATGTGAATTGAAACCCTAACCTAATCCCCACTAAATCCTAAATGGATGCCATTCATTTTGCTTAGTTTTGTTCTAGTCGGAACCGCCTAGTTCCCCCAAGCTTCTCACATAAGTTTCTCCCCCTTGAATGGTCACTCCATGGCTGACCTACCTTGACTTCAGCCCAAATAGTTTCCTTCTATGTAAGGTCAAACAAGCAACAAAACCATGTCATAATCACCCCACTCGATAGCCCACTTCCTGCCCTCACTTCAGCAAATTTTTTCCACATTTACACAAGCAAGCTTCCCATCTTGTGTAATACATTCAAACACTCCAAGTCAGTCCTTATACCCCCCCCCCCCCCCCCCCCCCCCCCCCCCCCCCCCCCCCCCCNTCATTCTTCCAAATTAGCATGATTTTCATCTCCTTTCCTAGAGAGAGAAACTGATAGGGGTGAAATTTTAAATCGAAAAATTGGAGAATCGGAACAGCTTGGTTTTGAATCAGTCTGGTCCAAGATCAGTTCCTACATTTTAAAAACCAGTTAAATTTAGTCCGGAATCGTTCTTGGCTTTTTAATACCAGACTGGACTTAACCGGTTTATAAAATATATATATAAATTAATTTTAAATATTATATAAAATATTTTATATATGTATATATAATTTTTATACATAATATATAATTATCTATGAAATAATTTTATATTATAATTTATAACATTAAATTTTAATCTTAAATATATATATATATATATATATATATATATATAATTTATATATATAATATATATAATTAAAATCGAACCGGAACTGGTAAAACTGAAAGTACTGGTTTATGAGGGTAATCGGTTTTGAATCGGTTCTTGAAAATGTAAAACTGGTGTATACCAATTCGATTCCAAAATTTAAAAACACCCCTAGAAACTAAGAATTTGGAGGAAAATATGTTTAGTGCTTGCTTCCTTCTTTGTTCTAGCCTTTGTAAGTTATTCTATTAACTTTAATCTCCTGTATTGTTGTTAAGCTATGATTATTGAATTATTGGAAGAGTGTTTGTTTAATTTTATTGGGAGTTTGAAGGTTAGATGTTGGTATTTGGTGATGATAGTGTTCGGTTTTGGTGTTGTTGTTGAACCTTGCAGCCTTTTGTGGTTTTGATGAGTTATGCATCAAAACTTGATTCCATGATGTACTAATATGATTTTTATTTAAGTTTATAGTTTGATTAATAGCATGATCTACCAAGTGCTAGAACCAAACTCTCCAACATGTGATTTGTTTGGTTTAGTTTGTCATTTTAGCCTTAGGATCTTAAATCAATGGTTTGAGTTTCATAACTCTTGTTCTTAAAGCTTTGATTTTTGGATTAAGTCAGATTTTTAATGCTTTATGACTATGTTTCTATTGGATTGGATAAATATGCAAATGGATATGTGTTTAAGCATGCTTTAGAAGCTCTCGGGTTTATGGTTGTTTTGATGTTGTGATTGTTTAAGATATGTTAAATATGATGTTTCAATCAAGTTACCAACAGGAAGAACATTTCCAGGGCTCCTTCTTTTTTACTCTCTTGCACATGTCTAGCTATCTTCAAAAGTTATATCAGTGGTATTAAACTGCAACTCAGGGAAAAACTTATTCCAACCTGCTGATAGATGTGGACACTGATATAGAGCATGAGTGGTGTCTTCAATAGATTTAGAACATAATTGACATATGTCATCATCCATGACCTGCTTCTTTCTCAGATTCAACTTTGTTCGAAGAGCATCCCTACATGCTCTCCAAGCAAAGATTTTCACTTTGTTAGGTATTTTTAGTTTCCATAAGCTCTTCCAAAGTTGCTTTTGTCTGCTAGCATTTGAAGTCTCTCCCTGTGAATTAATGGTTTCCATACTCTTAAACAGCTTATAAGCACTTCTAACACTGAAGCGGCCATTTTTCTCCATCTCCTAGATCATCTTATCTTGGTGGCTTGAGGAACTTATGATCAATTTGAGGACTTCAACTGTTGCTGTAGGAGGCAACATTCTTCTGACTTTCTGAACATCCCACCATCTACTTTGAGGATCAATCAAGTCTTTTACTTTGTCACTCCCTTCCCTCCTGTGGAACTTTAAATCTCAAAATCCTAGAATCCAATAATCATTCCAAACATCTATTTCTTTCACATTGCCAACTCTCCATTTGCATCCTTGAGCCAGTGTAGTAGACTGACCATATCCCTTTCCATGCGTAAAAGATGTTATGTCCCAGCCTAGCTTCTAGGAATTCGTTATAAGGGAAATACTTAGCTTTGAAAACCTTGTGCAATAAGCTCTCCTCATTATTCATAAGTCTCCAACCTTGCTTAGCCAGAAGTGCATCATTAAAAATTCTCAAATTCTTGAAACCCATGCCACCTGCACCTTTAGGCACACACATTTTCTTCCAGCTCATCCAATGAATTTTCTTCTCCTCCCTATTTTGAACCCACCAAAACCTTACCATCAGTTGCTTTAATTCATTACATAAAAAATTAGGGAGCTTAAAACAGCACATAGAATAAGTTGGGATGGAAAGGGCAACAACTTTGATGAGCACTTCCTTACCATCTTGTGACAAAAGCTTATCCTTCCAACTTTACAATTTCTACCAAACTCTATGCTTTATGTCTGAGAAAGCTTTATATTTAGATCTACCAATCATTGGAGAGAAGCCTAAATATTTATTATATTGTTAGAACTCTTGAATACTCCAATAAGAAAGGATCTCTTCTTGAGTAGCTAGGCTGACATTTTTGCTGAAAACCATTGAAGTCTTGTCTCTATTTATTCTCTAGTGTGACGCCCCCAGTCCTCGCTTGGGACCAGACGGTGACTGAAGTGTCGGGACATATAATGCAAGGCTACATACCCCACGTACATGACAGTTAAGAAGCATGCCCTAGAATGTTTCTAGTAGTATGCAATAAATCGCTGCAGGAGAGATCATCTCATAAAATTTTGTACCAGAATAAAACTAATATCCCAACTTCATTCATAGCTTTTTAAATCATACTAACTAATATCCCAACTTCATTCATAGCTTTTTAAATCATACTTCTCATAAATGGAGTACCAAGCTCCTTGTTATATTATAACAAATTTTGTCTTAAAAAGCCATAGCAAAGAAAATCATTAAGACATCAATCTAATCTCGGCTATCTCCAAGTCGGTCATGACTAAATCCATTCATTCTCTAAATCGAGCACTTCCTTAGCCTTGATCATTGTCCCGACTTGCTACTCTTGGTCCTATAACAACTTCTACCATTTCAGATGGGAAATGGTAGTGAAAATTACCAAAATGAGATTTCAAGAAATCTTAGCAAGTAAGCACATAACATACAATAATTAACATAAGCATACAAGTGGCAAATTGTGGAATGCATGCGTGCACATGTACTTGACACATGACGTGACTAAAGACTCGACTTATACACTTGACCTTTTCCAAAAAGACATGTAACATATTTATTTTACTTTTAAAAAAAACATACTTTTGTCATCATTCATATCTTAGTTAATCACGTGATCCTTTTCATATCATGTCATATCACATGATTCACATCATGTGATCCTTTTTCATATCATAACATATCGCATGATTCACATCATGTGATCATTTTCATATCATGTCATTGATTAAGTGAAAACAATGTGGACAATGAGTATTTACATTAAAGATTTTTTATCTAAGTTTCTCTACAAATACTCATTTAATCATTATTTTTTGTACAAGGGACACTCTATGGTCAAGGAAAAGAAAAAAGGGGCAAATCAGACTTTTTACTCTTAATGCACCCACTACACCTCCACACCAACACTTAGGGCATTTCGTCTTCCTCTAACACTCGAAATTTGACCCCTCACTCTGTGTTTTACAAATTCTACCCTCTAGAAGGAACCGGATGGAATTGGAGAGGAGTTGGTTAGATGCAGAGCAAAGGATGGAAAGGGAAGGATAAAAGGAAGAGAAAGCAGAGAAGAGGTGGCTGCACGAATGCAAAAAGAAATTCTAGGGTTTTTCTGTTTTTGGTTATTCCTTTTTTTACATATGAAGTTTTTTTTTTGTTTTGTTTTATTTTTATAGATGAATCCTGAGATGAAGGGGGAGTAGTTTTTTGAACCCTAAGTCGAAGGAAACCATCGAGCAGTGTTTATTCTTCAAGGGTTTCAACTTTCAGACTATGTTTAATTGCATTGTTCTTTGAGTTTCTTCACCCCCCGTATTCAATGAAGTATTGGATTTGTTTCACTCTTTTTGATCTATTGTAGATTAACAGCACATTAGATACTTGAAGTGTGGAAAATTTCATTACTCTGAATTTATTAGTTAAAGCTGGGTTGATAGAAAACTTATTGAAATTATTTTTCTTTTCAATTTCTTGGTTGGGCATATATGAGATTATCATCCAAATGTTTTAACCTAGACTAGTAAGACATTTGAAGTAATTTTTGAGATAGGGGAATTTGTAGACTACTCATTTGCAAGATGGTTGTCCAAGACTTTGGTTTATTTACATTTTATTCAGCTATTCACTCTGTTAATCAGCATTGAATCTATGGTCTTTTCTAGTATAAGTTTTTTTTTTCTCTTAGCAATTTGTGTTGATTTGCCAAACTCTAACTAAATTTTAGAATCAAAGGAAGAAAGAAAGGTTCAATCACTAGAGAGACCTTGGGAAGATAGAATCTCAATCAAGGAACTACCCCTTAGTCAACTCAGTGGCTAAAGAGGTGTCCTTAAAGAGAAACATCAACTCCCATCTATTGGCAAAATGCTGAACTTAAGTTGCCTTAATCCTTGTGAAATCGACCTTGGGAAATCCACTGCACATCAACATAACACCTCTTGCACTTGGGACGTAATAAATTGGAGAACTAGTCATATCACACGATTTCACATCATGTGATCCTTTCCATATCATGTAGGCACATTGCATTGTTCTCATAGCACATGTGGATACATCACGGTTCTCCTATGCACCGCGTGTTCTTGCTAGTTACCGCATTAATCATTGACCCCTTTGATCGAGGTGACTACATCTTATCATAAACATTTTCTTTTACGGCAGTTCCCTTACTTCGCCTTCACCATATGGCTCCCACTAGCTTTAGGTACAACCTTGCTATGGTATCCTTTAATAGGAAACATTCGAGGCCCGTCAAACCCAGGGGCCTCCACCTGACTTTAAACACTCCAAAGTGAACGGGGAGTTCCACAAGGACAATCACCCATCCTAGCATTTGGGGTCATGATAAAACTTTTTGACTCTTTTCCTTGAAAACACATTTGAAAACACTTCTCCCAAATGCATGTGACATGAGACTTAAGACATATGTTCTTATACTTGACATATGACACACGAAATGTCGTGTATGAAATAACTGAGCATAACATGTTCGATTCATGGCATGATAACATAGAACACATGGGATATCAAAATACATACATGGAACTATGAAATTAAGCCTTGGCCGAAACATATAGGTGCAAGAACATGAAAAATCATCACTTAATCATGCTCCAAACTTTAAACATATTACTTGGAAATTATAGCATAACAAAGCAAAGCATGAAATCATAGCATTTGATTAAGATCCGAAACCTCTATACACATGGTATAGCCGAATCATCAAGTAGCACAAAATAATACCATTGTTTTCCTTGAAACCGAAACATGCAAAGAACATTCTTGTCATTTCTATCATGAACCGAATCATACTAATCCTTCCATATACATATTCTAAGTTCATGTAAGAGTATTCAAGCAACAAACAAGAATAGTAATCAAAACAACAATAACAATAAAAGGATTTACACAAATATATGCAAGTATTAACTAAGAGCAAGTTGAGTGCATACCTAACAAAAATCCAATGGTAATAATAGCAACAATCTGAAATTATAACGTAGCATATTAGAAACCAAATACATCAAAACCCTAGATTCCGAAATTTGAGTATAAGGGTATTTTTGAAATCTTTTCCTTCAAACCAAAAACCCTAGTGTGACGCCCCCAAATTCCGCTTGGGATTGAACGGACATTTGAAGCGTCGAGACATGCAACACAAGGTTACCTGCCCCCGTTCATGACATATAAGATGCAATGTTCCTAACATGCATCTAACATTATGCAATATTCGCAGCGGATAATCTTTTTCTTTAGCAATACTATGCACCAACTAAATATATCCCAAATACTTGAAACATAATTCATACATAAAGGCATACTAAAAAGCCGTGATCACCACACTAGTCTAAAATGGTTGTGATCAAAAGAATACTTGAGATACAACTCCAAAAGTACAAGTATTAACCTAAGTTAAATACTATACCATCATCAACATCGCACCGTGGCCTAGTCGACCGTATTCAGTTGGTCAGATTCCAATTCTCCTTTGGGTCCTGTAACAAGATCTACCATTCGGGGGGAATGGTAGTTGGGACTACCACAGTGAGATTTGATTACAAATCTCAGTAAGTTAACATAAAACTTATACACAGGTTAAAAATGCATGCATGGCAGTAAAAGCATAAATGCATAATTATAGTCATACATAAACATAGTATAACTTGACATATAGCATGACTTAACCAGAACTTAAGCGTGAACTGAACTTGACTTAACATGGCATGAACTTAAGCTTAAAACATAACATGAACAATCAACATAACATGAACGTGAAACATAACATGGACATGAACATAACATAACATGAACGTGAGCTTGAACGTATCATAAACGTGAACATAACATGATGTGAACATGAACTTGGAACATAACATGAACATGAACATAACATGTACGTGAGCATAACATAACATGAACTTGATCTGAAACTTGACTTAACATAAACTTGGAATCTTATTTAATTGTCTTGATTAATAACGTGCATTAATACGTACTCCACAGTTGTTGTGGCCCCACGTATTCAAGTAACATAAAACATAATACGTACTCCACAGTTGTTGTGGCCCCACGTATTCTACATGTCACAATTGCTGTGTCTCATGTAGTGTATGCTCCACAGTTGTTGTGGCCCCATACTTCATGCTCCACAGTTGTTGTGGCCCCATGAATTCACATAACATAAAATATAATACGTACTCCACAGTTGTTGTGGCCCCACGTATTCTACATGTCACAATTGCTGTGTCTCATGTAGTGTATGCTCCACAGTTGTTGTGGCCCCATACTTTCATGTAACATAAAATATAATACGTACTCCACAGTTGTTGTGGCCCCACGCATTATAAGTAACATAAATATAATACGTACTCCACAGTTGTTGTGGCCCCACGCATTATAAGTAACATACAAAATATAATACGTACTCCACAGTTGTTGTGGCCCCACGCATTATAAGTAACATAACATAAATATAATACGTACTCCACAGTTGTTGTGGCCCCACGCATTATAAATAACATAAAATATAATACGTACTCCACAGTTGTTGTGGCCCCACGCATTATAAGTAACATAAAATATAATACGTACTCCACAGTTGTTGTGGCCCCACGCATTATAAGTAACATAAATATAATACGTACTCCACAGTTGTTGTGGCCCCACGCATTATAAGTAACATAACATAAATATAATACGTACTCCACAGTTGTTGTGGCCCCACGCATTATAAGTAACATAAATATAATACGTACTCCACAGTTGTTGTGGCCCCACGCATTATAAGTAACATAACATAAATATAATACGTACTCCACAGTTGTTGTGGCCCCACGCATTATATAACATAACATAAATATAATACGTACTCCACAGTTGTTGTGGCCCCACGCATTATAAGTAACATAAAATATAATACGTACTCCACAGTTGTTGTGGCCCCACGTATTATACGTAACATAATATAAGATATAATACGTACTCCACAGTTGTTGTGGCCCCACGCATTATAAATAACATAGAATATAATACGTACTCCACAGTTGTTGTGGCCCCACGCATTATAAGTAACATAAATATAATACGTACTCCACAGTTGTTGTGGCCCCACGCATTATAAATAACATAAATATAATACGTACTCCACAGTTGTTGTGGCCCCACGTATTATAACATAACATAAGATATAATACGTACTCCACAGTTGTTGTGGCCCCACGTATTATAAGTAACATAACATGTCTTATCTTTCTTAATGCATGAGATATTAATTAATATCATATACTTTTCTAACATGGCGTATACTTGTAAATGGCACAATATGATTTAATCATAACATTTCATGGCATACTTATAACATACATCATTGTATGACAGAAAAGATTATGTAACAGATAATTATTCATGAGAGATTAAATCATTCGTAGCAGATAAACATGTAATGACATAGCATGACATGGCATATACGATAACATACATACATAAATTGTAGTTCTCTTACACATCACACATACACAATAAACTGATAGTAAGTTAGAGGCTAACTTACCTCGATCGTCGCGTTCTATGAGAAAAGGGCGCGAAACACGAGGAACTGCACAACAGCTGGAAGAGGAACACTCAAGTCCTTAAGATTTTCACTTCTGAACTCAATTGTCATATTTGAGCACTTGCAACACCACGGCAACTTGAGGTTTCACTATACTCAGAAGAGATAATTTGACTTCATAAAGCCTTTGCACTAAAACAAGTTCATTAAAATTATCAATAATAACCAACAAACAATTCCTTTCTCAATCCATATACTCTTAGCCATAGTCAACCACAAGATGACACCAGTCACCCCAGACTATAATCCATAACACCACTGCTTCGGGACACTGTCATACAGTTTCCCAACACTACACCATGCTCTACACTTCTCTGTTACGCCATCCAACCCTTCGTGACACGCCATCCGGTGTTTCACGACTTAATACAGAGTACACTCACGTGAACTCTCTTCCATCCACACTACAAAACTCATCACTGCGATACACGTCTCACAGTGCATCGCTACGCGACACGGAGTACGCACTACGCGTACTTCCTTCGCTACAACACTCATCAACACGATGCACATCACACGATGCATCGCCATACAACACGGAGTACACTACATGCGTACTCCCTTCCTTCTACGACACACATCATTACAGCGCACGTCGCGCGGCGCGTCGCTGCATTACACAGAGTACGCTACACGCGTATTCTCTTCACACAACCCGCCGTATCACATCTACGGCATCCATCTCACGCCTATACTTCACAGCACAGTCCACAAAATACACAATCAAACTCAACACTTCACAACCACACTTCCCTTCACAACTACGCAACGAACTCCACAAATACAACTACACAATTCACAAACCAACCAACTAACTATTTTAAACGTAAAATAACTAGAGATAGAAGGTTATACCATCGACGGGATAACCCGCGCGTCGCTCGTTGTTCGTCACGAACATGCGTCGGAGGAACGTACGTGGCGGCGTACGGTGGCTGTCCACCACATAAAGTGGTAGTTTGGGCTTGAGAAAGGCTAGGCGTGGTCTTGGAAGACTCATGATTTTACAGCTGTCGATGAAGAACAAATTACGTGATTTACGGAAAAGATAATCTATACGCGTGATTCCAGATGAGGGTAAAGATGAGAGAGATGTGATTGCTGTCGGGAAATAATCCAAAACTGATAATTTTAGCGGGCTGTTACACCTAGGGCCGAAACCTCTTGAAGTTAAAAACCCTCGTTTTCTTTTCATGTAAAAACCGAATACAAATCCCTCTAAAAACTCGAGTTCACACACTTAAGACCAAGAACACCTAGGGTTCCATCTTCCTTTAAGAGAAAACCCTAGTTTCTATAGTGAGAGTGTGTGGTTGTGTGAGAAAACCAAAAACTGAAATTGAAGAAGTGATTATCTTCTTTTTGGCCATGCATGCTCAACATGCGAAAGTGAAAAGGACCTTAACTCCAAGTGTTGATCTCCAACTCAAAATATGGAGGATGATTTCTTGGTGATATATGAAAATGGAGATGGCCGAATGGTGCTAAGAGAAATTTGGAAATTTTGCACAAAAAGGCCCTCTCCAATTCGGTTATGTCCTTATATAGTGGCCTCCTTCCTTCTTCGAAAAACCAAGAGTCATTTGCATGGATGCCACTTGGCAGAAAGACTCACTTATAATTCACGCCAACTCAAGGACCATGAGTAGAATTATCCCACCCATGACGTAGAATTGGCGGTTGTAGTTTTTGCTTTGAAGATCTGGAGGCATTACTTGTATGGTGAACAATGTGCATTGGTGTATACAGATCACAAAAGTCTCAAATATTTGTTTAGTCAAAAAAACCTAAACATGAGGCAAAGAAGGTGGATCGAGACTATTAGTGATTACCAATGTGAGATTATGTACTATCCGGGTAAAGCTAACGTTGTAGCAGATGCACTTAGTCTCAAAGGATAGACTGATATGATATCTCTTTTGGCTGCCATGAGAAACTTGCTGATTGGAGACCCTCAGCGAGCCTCTAATTGGGTACTAATGCAGGAGATTATATCGGTAACTGAGGAAGAAATTCCTGATGGATAGCGTAAGGATGATAAGCTAGAAAAGCTGAGATAGAAGGTCTTGAAGTCTGAAGGACCTCCACATTTTTCAATTAAGGAAAACAGGATGCTACTTTATAAGGAGAGAAAAATGATTTCTAATGTCGAGGAATTAAAGGAGAAGATTTTGAAAGAAGCACATTGTACCCTTTAGCACATCCTGGTAGTACCAAGATGTATTGAGATTTGAAAAGCCATTATTGGTGGGAAGGTCTTAAGAAGGATGTGGCAGGATTTTTGGCAAAATGCTCTGTCTGTCAACGTGTCAATGCTAAGCATCAAAGACCAGTAGGAGAATTACAATCGTTGCCTATTCCGAAATGAAAATGGGAAGACTTGTCAATGGATTTTGCAATTGGGTTGCCAAGGACCTCATCAGCTAAGAATTTGATATGGGTCATACTGGACAGGCTAACTAAGAGTGCACATGATATGAACCCGCTGAATTGGAATCCTTTGAACCCACAATCAGTTTGAAAACTCACCCAAGAAAGTCAAAATCAAGTCAATGGATGGACGAATCTAGACCCATTGAGAAACTCATTTCAAGAACTTAGATTATATGAAAATCCAGACTCGTTGAAGAACCTGTCTCAAGAACCCAGATTACAAAGGAGGAACGCCACAAAGGTTGTGATTTCTCTTTGATAAGTTCAAATGTTCAATAAAGAACAAAAGGAGATAAACTCAACTCATAATGAATAAAATTCATCAATTTTCATAAACTTTCATATTTCTTTAAAATGAGGCAATAAAGAGTATTTAAACTAAAACCTCACAAAACCCTAGGTAAAATAAAGCTCCATCTTCCAAAAATACCCCCGAGTGAATAGTGTCACGGCTACAATACCGCGCTATAGTAACCCTCTTGAAACCCTAGTTCAACAAAATAATTACTTTTCTAACATGCCCTTAAGTCATTCTCATTATTAACCCAATTATTCTAAACTAATAAAATAAGCATTTTTAATGAAATAAACAAGTCCAAGGCCTTCAATAGGCCATAATTTATATTGCACTCTTCTATCATGTAGATGAGAATTAGATCTCCTTCTTTCAAGCCCATCTTAAATAATGAGCTCTTGCTAGACTCGTCCTAAGTGGATTGTACCAATCCTTGCATTGCTTTCTTGCTCTTCTTAGCTCTCAATCTTGTGATTTATCCATTTGAAACTTGCAAGAGATATCTTTAAGACTCGGTCCACATTGGAGCCCATTAGCACATTTTCTACCCATCATTACTGACTCTATGAATAAGCTTTCTTGTTAAAGAGATAGTTCGTTTGCATGGGGTTTTGAGAACTATAGTGTC
This sequence comes from Carya cathayensis, assembly GCA_011037825.1. Classification (NCBI taxonomy): domain Eukaryota; kingdom Viridiplantae; phylum Streptophyta; class Magnoliopsida; order Fagales; family Juglandaceae; genus Carya; species Carya cathayensis. The sequence goes on from QGSO01000340.1 coordinate 68,382, forward strand.
AGACCGGGATACTCGTTTTACTTCACGATTTTGGCAAAGTCTACAAAATATGATGGGCACTCAATTGAAATTCAGCAGTGCATATCACCCTCAGATAGACAGCCAAACTAGAAGTTTGATTCAGACACTGGAAGACATGTTGCACGCATGTGTTTTAGAGTTCAGTGGTGATTGGGAACGTCACCTGCCGCTAGTGGAGTTTGCATATAATAGTAGCCTCCAAGCCATAATACAAATGGCCCCGTATGAACTTTGTATGGAAGAAAGTGCAGATGTCTGCTATATTGGAATGAAGTGGGAGAACGGAAAGTGCTCAGACCGGAGTATTTGCATGAAGTACAAAAGCAAGTAGCTCTAATCCAAGAAAGAATGAAGGTGGCATAAAATCGACAGAAGAGTTATGCCGACAACGAAGTTAGGAATTTTTTGTGGGAGATTGGGTATATGTTAAGGTATCACCAATGAAGGGTGTTGTACGATTTGGTAAGAAAGGGAAGTTAAGCCCTTGATGCATAGGACCCTTTGAGATCGTGGAAAGAGTAGGTCTAGTGGCTTATAGGTTGGATTTTCCGGCATTGATGCAGGGAATTTACAATGTGTTTCATGTCTCTACTTTGAAGAAGAGTTTTGGAGACAAGCAACCTGTAATAATGGATACTGGCAGATTTCAATTGCAACCTAATTTACCTTATGAGGAACAACTTGTTCAGATTGTAGATTGTAAGGAGCAAGAACTGAGGAATCAGAAGATACTGTTAGTGAAAGTTCTTTGGAATAACCCAGATTTTCAAGAAGCAACTTGGGAATGAGAGGATTCTGTGAGGAATCGATACCCTCATTTGTTTGTATCTTAGAATCTGTAAGTTCTTGATGAATGTATGAATTATTTTACTTCCATCATGTGTATAGTTGTTTCTGGATTGAATCTTGTTCCTTTTTTTGTTAAAAATAGTTTAAGTGTAGTAACCATGTATGCAACCACCAAACCCTTGAAAATAAGAAATGACGTGACCTAGAAAGACCCCGTGTATGTCAGTGTCTTCTTTTTATTCTCTCATCAACACTCAAACAATTAAGAAAGCTTTCCACATATATATGGAGATCTTACCAGGTAGCCATTTGCTCCAGACCCAATTTGCCCAATCTAATTTAGGGAGTTTCACTCGAATAATGTCCCAAGCAGATTTTGCCGAGAATTCTCCATGTTGTCTGGAAGCCACACCAAAACATCACTAGCTTGTTTAACACCACTCACCGTGTCCATAACCTTGCTGCCTAACTAAGATCCAACCAGCTCCTAAAGCTGTTCCACATCCCATCTGTCACGAACAACTAGATCATGTATACAGATATCTAGAGACATGCTCGACCATTTCATGTAGCGGGCCTTCAATTAGAATTTTATTAAACCAAAAAGAAACTTTCCCCTCTCGCACCTTCCTACGGGAATACTATATGATCATGGGAATAGTTCTGGCAATATTGTTCCAAAATTGGGAACCATGGATCTTATCAACTTTTAGGGACAAGGGGTTATTTTTCATGTATTTAGCCTTGAAGAACTTCGCCCATAGAGAATCTTGAGTTAATAATTGCCAGCCAAACTTCATAAATAAAGCTTGTTGAGTCTTAGCAATATCTCGGACTCCTACACCCCCTTTCTCTATTGGTAAGCAAAGTTTTTTCCAAGCTTTCCATTTATGTCGCTTTTTACCTTCCTCTTCAACCCAAAAAAAAATTTCAAACATAGTATTCAATTTAGTCATCACAAGCTTCAGCATATGAACAACCGAAAGGAGATGTATAGGCATACTTGTCAGATCATGTCTCAACAAAATCAGTCTTCCTTCCTGCGATAAGAGTCTATTCTTCCATCTTGCAAATTTCCTCGCCACTTTGTCAATAAGCGAATCAAAGTAAGAACCTTTTAGCTGACCATCAACAATAGGTGTACCCAAATACGTAAAGGGGAAACGACCTGAGAAAAACCCGTTTCAGACAAAATATCCCTTAACCGATTCTGTGGCAACCACTTCTCATACGTTCTAAAAGTCTCCATAAGGGCCTTGATCAACCCTTTAGAGGCATTGTCAAAAACCACAACATTGTTAGCATAGAACAAGTGGGAAATCAAATGAGCATTCGAAGGTAAGGAAAACAATTTGACTTTGCCTTCCAACACCTTGCTCTTAATAAGCTGAGAAAGCACTTCCTGCATCATAATAAAGAGGTATGGAGATAGAGGATCTCTTTTTCTAAGACATCTCTTAGACTTTTATACATACCATTCATCATAATCGAGAACCAAGGCAATGAAATACAATTCCAAATTAATTGGCAAAAAAACTCCGAAATATCAAAAGATCTCATAACAAGCATCAAGAACTTCCAATCCACCCTATCATAAGCTTTACTCATATCAATTCGCATAAATAGATTACCTCCTCCAGTCTTCTTGTGTAAAGACCGGAGAATTTCTTGAGTAAGAGAAATATTCTAGAAAATACTTCTACCTTTCACAAAAGCTTCCTGCTTAGGTGAAATAATCTTATCCAGAATTGTGGCAAGACGATTGACAAGGATCTTCGTAAAAACATTATAAATCACATTGTATAAACTAATTGGTCTGAATTTATCAAAACTGGAAGGATTGTTCACTTTCGGGATGAGAACAATATAAGAGGCGGAGTAAAATCTAGGCACAGTCATCCCTTGAAAAAATTATTTAATCGCAGCCATAACATCACTCTAAATAATATCCCAACAATGTAAATAAAATGTCGATCCAAAACCATTAGGCCCTAGACTAGAATTTATCGGAGTAGAAGCCAAAATCTCCTGAATCTCCATTTCAGATGGCTCAACAAGCAAGCCAGGAAGATCACCACTCAGAGCATTTGGCTGTATGAGGGAGCTTAATCAACATCCTCGGCTTCTCTGATAACGGAAAGGAAAGCCTCAAAATAATGAACCGCACCTTCATGAACCTATTTAGGCGAATTCAGCAAAGTATTATCATCAATTCGCATAATTTTAATGCAGGCATTACGTTGTCTTTGAGCAATAATAGAGTGAAAGAATTTAGTGTTCCGATCTCCCTCCGTCAACCACTTTTTCTTAGCCTGTTGTGCAAGTTGACTATTTTCTTTCAAAAGCCAGTTGTCCAATTCAATCTTCAAATTAAAGGGATCGGTTTCCAATTGCTCAGAGATATCATTTTGAAGACAACTTTCAATCACTTCAATCCTCTCCTCAAGTTCTTTGATTCGATAGTCAACTCTACCAAATACATGTTTATTCCAATTACGCAAGGCGATTTTTAGAGCTTTCAATTTACCAGCAAGGGCACATAGACTACTATCCCCAGAACATTTCTGCATTGCCAGGAATCTCTCACCACTCGCTGGAAATCATCATGAAGAAGCCACATATTCTGGAATTTGAAGGGGACCGGACCATAACTTTGATCTTTAGACTCCAAATTTAGAAACAATAGGGAGTGATCCGAAGTTCTACGACTGAGCAAACAGGCCTCAGCATCTCAATACTTCAAAGCAAAATTGTTGTTAACAAGGATGCGATCCAACTTTGCCCATTTACCCGCCAAACCAAGTTGGCCATTGCACCAAGAAAGTTGTTTTCCAGTAAGAGTCCATTCCACCAAGTGACGAGCATTAATACAATCATTGAAATCTTCCATTGCCAATCGAGGTTGTGGATTACCACCCACTCTTTCATAGTCATTTCTAATAATATTAAAATCTCCCAAGAGAATCCAAGGGATACCAGAACAATTAAAATTTTTCAGATGCTCCCATAGCTCACAACGTTCAAGCATAGAGCATTTGGCACAGATAAATGAATCCGATATATTCACACCATTAAACGAGAACGAAGCCAAAAGAGATTGATTAGTCATAGTAACCATATCCATAGAAATCTCATCATTCCAAAAAATCTAGATCTTACCTCCTACCTCCGCATTCCACCCAAAATGGTGAAAACCAAGTCGCAACGCCCATCTCTAAATTTTATCTTAAGCCTGGAAAGCTTCAACGATAGCGATAATAGAGAAATTGTACTTCCGGATCAAACTTTTAAGCCTACTTTTGGAAGTGCCCAAGCCGCAGACATTCCACATAAGAATCTTGGCAAGCATTAATTCAAATTTGAGGAAGCCTTTAGCCCTCTTAGATCTTCGAACCATAGCAACTTTTCCTTCCTTCAAATTATCTCTCTCATTTGGTCAAGAGCCAGGATCGAAAGTATAGTCTTTGTGAGTATCAACAACTAAAGTAGTCCCCTCCCCAATCCAATTAGTTTTCTCGGTGTCTTGCTAATGTGTAATATCCTCCACAGTGCATTCATATTCATTACTCTCCATACCCCAGCGAGTCATTATTCTGCACTTGCACCACATCCACAGGAGAATCAACCCCGTCTAGTGCTTTTTCTCCCTCTCCACTAGAGCCCCCATCTATCAAAGGTGAAGGGTTCGAATCTACCATAATGTTTTCCCTTTGTCCAGGCTCTCATTCCCATCATTCACAACCTTTCCAGTATCATTTGTTACTTCCTGGTTTCCTTTAGTTTCATGATTAGGATATGAACCTTTTTTCCCAACAACCCTCCAATCTTTTTCTCCTCATCTTTTTTATCATCCCCTTTGTTCCTTGATTTCTCATTATTGTGCTGATTTTCATTTCTTCCTGTATGACAGACAACCTCTAAATGTGTGATATCCGCTCCTTCTTTCTTCTTCTTTACGTACGTGCCTCGATCCACGCGTCAACCTTCGGTCAATTTGTCGAGCCTCTTCCTACGTGTTGAACTTCGGTGAGCATGCCAAGCCTCGTTCTACGTGTCGAGTTTCAGTCTACGTACTGAGTCTCGATCTACGTGCAGAGCCTTATCCTATGCGTTGTACCTCGATGGCATATCCTGGAAGTTATCCACCGGATTTCGAAGTAAGATATTTTATAGTCTATGGATATTTGAAGTATTATGGAAATATCTATAGGAGATATTTCCAGTATTACTAGATAAGCTTGTTTTTAAAGTAGCACAATTATAACATTTTAATGGGCTCTGAAAATATTATAATTGTGGATAATTACTCAAGTGAAATATTTTAGTTATTTTAAGATATTAAGAGGTTTAACTTTACGTTGAAAACTCTTATTTAATTTAAGTAGTTTTGCACTCTCTAAGTAATTAATGATGCTTTATCATTTTAAATAATGATGAATAAATACTATTTTATAAACCTTAGTTTATAAAATAATATTCTATCTTAATTCCTCTCAGTGTTCTATTTAAGTGTTTTAGTAATTTTATGCACTTTGATTAATTAATGATAATTTATCATTTTATATAATGATGAATAAATATTATTTTATAAACCTTAGTTTATAAAATAATATTCTATCTTAATTCCTCTCAGTATTGTATTTTAGTGTTTTATTAATATAAATGATTTTATCATCTTCGATTAATTAACGGTGCCTTATTATTTTAAATAATGATGAGGAAATATTATTTTATAAACTTTAGTTTATAAAATAATATTCTACCTTAATTCCTCGTAGTGTTTTATTAAAGTGTTTTATTTAAAATAAAACACTTACGCGTTTTCAAATCAGTGTTTAAACTCATCGTTAGATCGTTTGAGGATCCCAAAGCGTAGGATTGAAGATAAATACCCAGGCCCCTACCCTTTTCCCTTCAGTTTTTCCTTTCTTTCTTTTCTTCTTCTCTCTCTCCTCTCTTTCTTCTCCATGCCCGAAATGCACTGCACCTCTACACCGTGCATGGGCTTTAGGTCTCCCAACCGGCGCCACCTCCGGCCGCCGTGCCTCACCTCCCTCACCGGCGAACACAGCCTCACCGGTGGTGAGCTACACCTGTCACCGATTCTCTCTCCTCCTCCCTCCAAAGAAATGGGTTTTAAGGCTTTTTCCTCCTCTTTGGACCACCATACACGGCCAAACCGGCTACCAGGCACCACCATTGGAACCACCATGTCAAGGGCTTCCTCCCATGTCCTTCTTTTCTCGTAACTCTCTCTCTTTCTTCGATGGGTCTCCACACACACACATTCGGTTGCACCACCGTGCACCACCGTACACGGCCACCCATGGTGTTTCACCACCACCATCTTGTTCCTCTCATCACCATGAACTTCTCCAAGAAATTCCATGGCCAACGGAGCTATGTAGAGCTCTCACTCTCCAAGGCCGAAAATGGCTTCAAACGGCCGATCTGCTGCCGTTAGCCACCGTACGACCACCACCTCGCCACCACAGCTCCACCACATGTTCCTCTACCTTTCCCTAGCTTGCCATGAAGTTCTATGGCATTTCGCTACGTCAAGCAACTCCCACCATATTCAGATTTACTGTTCATGGCTTGATGCCGCCGTGCTCCGCCACCTTTGACCACCACGAGGCGACCTTGAGCCTTCCAAGACCACGCCTAGCTATTCCCAAGCCCAAACTACCACTTTGTGTGGTGGACAGCCACCGTACGTGGTGTTACTGCCACGTACGTTCCTCCGACGCGTGATCATAACGAGCAGCGAGCAACGCACGGGTTATCCCGTTGATGGTATAACCCTCTATCCTTAGTTATTTACGTTTAAAGTAGTTAGTTGGTTGGTTTGTGGACTGTGTAGTTAGTATTTGTGGAGTTCGCTGCGTAGTTGTGAGGTGAAGTGTAGTTGTGAAGTGTTGGGCTTGATTGTGTAGTATTGTGGACTACGCTGTGAAGTATGGGCGTGAGATGGATGCCGTAGTTGTGATACAGTGTGTAGTGCGAAAAGAGTACGCGTGTAGCGTATTCTGTGTAATGCAGGGACGCGCCGTGCGACGTGCGCTGTAGTGATGTGTGGCATAGAAGGAAGGGAGTACGCATGGAGTGTACTCCGTGTTGTATGGTGATGCACCGTGTGATGTGCATCGTGATGATGAGTGTTGTGGCGAAAAGAGTACGCGTGGCGCGTACTCCATGTTGCGTAGCGATGCATCGTGAGGCGTGCATCGTAGCGATGTGTGTTGTAGTATGGATGGACGAGAGTACAAGTGAGTGTACCCTGTACCAGGTCATGATACACCGGATGGCATGTCACGAAGGGTTGGATGGCGTAACAGAGAAGTGTGGAGCGTATGGTGTACTGTCAGGAACTTTGTAACAGTGTCCCGAAGTTATGGTGAAGTGGTTGTAGTCCAAGGTAACGGGTATTACCTTGAGGTTGCCTTGTGACTGAAGGTAAGTGGGAAGCGGTGGAAAGGTATCAGAGAGTGCAGCGGAAGCATGATGAATATCGTGCTGTTATTCGGGAATTTGTCTCGAGTTGCATAAAGTGACAGAGGTGCATTTCTGGATGCAGTCCTCTTGTTAAATGGCGGGAACTGTGTAACAGTGTCCTGAAGTAGTAGTGATGTGGCCTGTAGTCCAAGGTAACAGGTATTGCCTTGAGACTGACTTGTAACTGAGAGTATAAGGAAGTGATGGAGAAGTATCAGAGCATCCAGCGGAAGCATGATGGGTATCGTGACGTGACTCGGGATTAGTCTTGAGCTGCGTGACGTGGCAGAGATGCATTTGTGGATGCAATCCTCTCCCATCAAGTGTTGGGATGAACTTGTACAGAGTCGGAAGTAGGAAGAATCCTATCAACCGAGTCTGAGCAAGTTGGTATTGGAGTATGGAGCTTGTTTATACAAGCAGGTGTTCTGTGGAGCTATAAGTTGCTCTTAGGTGATAAAAGGGGATGAGATACATGTGTCTTTGGTGAGACATGTGTATCGGACAGGTTTACCATATGTAATGGATAATCTGTCCTGATCATGGTTACATGGTATTTTAGCCCGAGAGTTTGCTGAGTTGATGCAGCCTGAATGGATGGGAATGAGGATGTAGTATGGGCTAGGATACGTGAATGTGGTAACGGGTAAGTTGTCTAAGGTTGGGATGCATGACTCTACCGGTCAGAATCATGCGTCAGATTGTGGAAATAGAAGAACGAAACGGAGGTCGTAGTGTCTTAACCCTAAGGTGAATCACAAGGGTTCACTTTGAGAAATAAGACCCAAAGGGTTTTAGTATAGTAAATGGCATATGAGAGCCCAGGAATGGACGGAGAGTGTTCCAAGTGAGGCGTAGTTCTATGTTTAGAATAGTTATTTATGCATTTAAATAGATGATGATGTAAGGTTATGTGTATGCATGTAGGTTGCCATCTGACAAGCACACGAATGGACTGCATGGAATGAGTATGGCATGAAGTCCAAGTAAGTATTACGTTCATACTCTTCTAGAGTTTTTACGTATAGAAAAGAAGAAAAAGACGAAAGCTTTTCTCTAAAAAGAAGACGAAAATAAAACGTAAGTTTTCAAGTATAAGTACGTACCGGCCTTCCTTGGTAGCCCCTCTTTACGCACCCAAAGTATGTATGTGTATGCATGTGAATGGATGCTATATGTAGTACGTATTGTATGTATGTTCATGAAAAGCAAACGGAATGAAGCCTTAAAAGACGTAAGAACCGTTAAGAAATGCAAGGACCAAAACTGTAATGAAAAGAAAGAAAAGAAAACAAGATTTTTTCCTAAAGTAACCCTCTCTTTTGGAACAACTCTTTTTCAAAGAAAATGAAAGAAAACCATTTTCCGTTGAAGGGATTTCTTTTAAGAAAATACTTTTACAAAACAAAAGAGAGAGAACCTTTTTCTTAATTAAAACTTTATGAATTGTATGAACTGAAGAGAGGTAAGAAATGTAAGAAACGTAAGAACTGTAAGAACTGAAATGAAAGAATGGACTGTAAAGGAAAGGAAAGGAAAGGACTGTAAAGGAATGAATGGACTGGACTGAATGGATGATGTATGAAGATACGTAACGGCCACATGGACTAAAAAGGAATGGTACCAAATGAATGGACTGTAAAGGAGCAGATTGCAATGCCGGGTAAGTAGTACTGGTAGTGCACCCAGTGCTGCACCCTGACGGAATGGATTCCCAAACCTGCGGCCACGAGCAGAATCAAGTCCAAAAGACCGCTAACCCCAGCACACGGGGCGTAACAATGTGCTATGGGCCAAATGAAAGTGAAAAGAAAGAATGGATGCATGTTAAGTATGAATGCATGTATGAATGGATGAACGGAATGCATGAATGTACGTAAGTAAGAAAAGAGGAACGAATGAATGAACGCATGTATGCATGAATGTATGTAAAAGGAAGAATGCATGAAAATATTCTTTAAGAAATGAAGGCAATGAGGTGTGGGGAACTGTTTTAAAGAAGAAAGCACGTTTTAAAAGAAGAAAACCCCCACCTCGCAACGTTTTTAAAAGAAAAGAAAGACGTATGCATGCTATGTACGATATGTATGTACGGAATGATGAATGCATGATTGAAAATCTATGTTATGATATTTTAACTGTATGAAGTAATGCTTACGAGTTATTGACTCATTTTAGTTTTATGTGTGCCCTCCCAGGCACAAGATGAGCATGACAGGACAGGACGGGCACAACCAAAGGGGAAAGAGCATGAAGGCCTAGGCAAGATGTTTTTATATGAGAACTTAAATTATGAAAGTTAATGTTTTCCACTAAGTCTTTTAATAAAGAAAAATGAATTTTATTTATAGCATGGAAGTCTTTTGTATCCTGGCATGAATAGAAAAGGAAAGAAAGGGAATAGTAATTCCCGTCGATTTTTATCAAAATCGATATGAAAAGGACCCACCATAAGGACGGGCGTTACAAAATGCCCTTGCCAAAAACATCCACTACAATAAAAACCTGGTTTCTCATAAACAACTTTTTGCCAAATCTTATGCATGTTCCCAATGAGCAAGGGAAAACCCATAACAGGATCAGCCCGCAAGTCCAATTCAATACACATTCTCGCACCGGTGGCCTAGTATGATAAAGAGTCGCATTATCCATTCCCAAAAATTTTCCAAATCTCATTGCTAGACTTTGAAGGCAGTCCAGTCTGTACAGATGCAAAGGTAAGCCTAGTAAAAAGATCCATTGAGGAGCAATGGATGGTTCCTTATGCACATCAAAGCCCATTGACCAATTAAACAACCGAAATTGGCATCCCACAACAACCCTACCTTCACAAGCCCATCCATGGAGGTAATCCTTTTCATTTGCAAAGTGCACAAGAATGTGAAAATCATCCATAAAACTAATCATAGGCACTTCTTGAATCCTTATGTTTTAATAATCTGTTTCCAGAGCACGTCGATAGAGGGTCTCTTGTTCAAGAATTTTAATACCAAGGCATACCTTAGATCCTCCGCCGCTCTCTCCATTTCGACATCAGTGGAGACAAAACCTAGTTCTCCATCAATCATCTTAGGTTTCTAGATAGGAAGTTTCAATTTTGGTGTAGGAAGAGGCCGATGTAGAGCCTCTGCAAACGTCTTAACTCGCCCGCTAGGAACACAAACCGATTCCTTCATTGTGTGATCCAACCCCACCAAAGAGGGTCCTGAACCATTCAAATCCATTCCGCCAATAGTAGAAGCCACAGGAGGGCCATTCATGGTAGCCAAAAGGAAGTCTATGTCACATGAAATATTATCGCCCTAGAGAACCCTAATTTTCTCTTAATACTAGCATATATTTATGTAGATCCTTTTAGTGTTATTGTTGTTTTGATTGTTATTCTTGTTTTCTTGGTTGAATGCTCTAACATGAACTTGGAATATTAATATGGAATGATTAATTCAAATCAGTTTATGATTAAAAATGTTGATAAAATGCTTTACATGTTTCGGTTTTGAGGAAAAAGATATGGAGGTTTGAAGATCCTTGATGATTCAGCTTTACCATGCCTTGAGTGATTTGGATCTTGTTCAAATGCCATGATTTCATGTCTTGTTTTACTATGTCATGAATTTTAAGTATCTTGGATGAAGTTTGAAGCATGTTTAAGTGATGAACTTTCGTGATTTTGAGAATGCATGTTTCAGCCAAGGCTTATTTTCATGATTCCATGTATGTAACTTGATATCTCATGTGTTCAATGTTATCTTGCCATGAAATAAAAGTGTTATGCTTGATTATTTCATGTACGGAATTTCATGTGTCATATGTCAAGTGTAAGAAGAGCATATGTCTTAACTCTCATGTTACATGCATATGGGAAGAGTGACTTTCGAATGAAAACGTTTTCAAAGAACAAAAAGTGTTTTGGAAATAAAGTAACATTTTTAAAAGAAAAGTTTTATCATGACCCCAAATGCTAGGATAGGAAAGTGTCCTAGTGGAACTCCTCTATCCACTCTAGAGTGCTTAAGAATGGTGTGGTAACCCCTAGGTCGACAAAGAACAGTCGACGTGCCTCGAATTGATTCTTTTTAAAGGATGTCAGAGTAAGGTAGCACCAAACGCTAGTGGGTTCCATGATTAAGGAAAGTAACTCAACGAAGTAATATCATGTTACTATGATATGAATATGTTTAAGACGTATTCTCCATGGTGTAAGAGCTGTTGGTGGTGCGGTAACTAGCAAGAACACGCGGTGCATAAGGGAGCCGTAATGTGTCCACAAGAATGAGGCTAGTGCCTATATGATATGCTCTGGATCACATGATGAATCATGTGATATGATATGCTCTGGATCACGTGATTAAGCAAGACAAGAATGATAACAAAAGTATTTTTTTTCAAAAAGTCAAAGGAATTCTGTTACATGTCTTTTGAAAAAGGTCAAGTGCATAAGTCAAGTTTTCAATCATGTCATATGTCAAGTACATGTCCACGCATGCATTACATGATATACCTCCGTTATGCTTGTGATTAACTATGATATGTTGTGTGATTCTTGTTGAGATTTCTTGAAATCTCACTATTGCATTTTTACCACTATCATTCATTTCCCGGAATGGTAGAAGTTGTTACAAGAGTATAAGAGAACGACAATGACCAAGAGGAAGATGATGGCACCCCCTCATTCGAAGAGGATTGTGCCTAAGATGAAGGTCAGTAGACCCGAGCCTACAATTTCGGAGCACTTGGAGGCCATCAATGAGCAGATCTCTAAGATCCTTCAGTTTATTGAGGAGTTTTGATGCCTCAATAATAGGGATAAGGATCGAGACTTAGAAAAGCAATTGAAGGATGAACCGCTTTAAGAAAGCAAAAAAAGAAAAGAAAAAGAGAAAAACTTTTGGTCCCGTGTTTTGGAAATTTGTTACTCTGATTATGTTTTGAGACTCTCTTATTATGAATGATGGTATTTTGGGACAAGTTTGGGGAATTAAAGTTTTTTTCCATGTATTTTGCAATTACCTATGGCGTTGCTTAGATTTCTCATTACCTTTATTGTTTTCCGCTAAACATGTATTGCATACTACTAGAATATCTTGGAGCATGTATATTATCTGTCATGTATGATGGGTGTGTGACCTTGTGTTGCATGTCTCGACATCTCAGTCACCGCCAAATCCCAAGTGGAGGCTAGGGGCACCACAGCTTACCATCCCCAAACTGACAGACTGCCAAAAAGAATAGTTCAAACATTGGAAGACATGTTGAGAGCATGCAAGAGATGGGAAAACCAGGCCCCACTCTTTGAATTTGCTTAGAACAATAGTTATCAGGTGACTATATAGATCACCCTTTTGGAGGCTTTGTATTGAATGAAATGTAGATCGTCACTACGTTGGAATGAAGTGGGATAGGCAAAAGTGATTGGACCAAAGATCATCCAAGAGATGACAGAACAGGTCAAACTTATACAGGCAAGAATGGCTATGCCTTAGACTAGACAGAAGAGTTGTGCCGATGTAAGGAGACATAGTTAACCTTTGAGGAAGGTAATTGGATATATCTCAAGTTATCACCCATGAAAGGGGTGAAGAGATTTGGGCTAAGAGGAAAACTAAGCCTAAAATACATTGGATCTTACCTAGGAGAGGAAATGATAGGCCCAGTGGCATAACAAATTGTGCTACTTGTAAAATATGATGGGATTCGCAACATGTTCCATGTTGTCAAGGGAATGTATTGAAAACTAGCAACCCTAAGTAATTAACCCAAATCTAGTTCCACTGTGATCGGATCTTACTTATGAAGAGAGACTAGGACAAATCATAGACTGGGAGTAGAGATTACAATTTAAAATCGTACCATTGGTGAAGCTTCAATGGGCAGATGCATGAAATGAGGAGTTTACATGCAAAAGTTAAAGGGTCATGCGAAAGCAATTTCCATATTTATTCGAAATATAATGAGTGCACTGTAACACACGAGGGAAGGGTAATTCGAAAAATTTGAGGGCAGAAATGTGCTTATAAATAAGCCTTCGAATTACCCCTTTAGACCAAAACTTAAAGCCCGTAGAACTAAAATTATGGTGCGAGAGAAGAGAAAAGCACGAAGGACAGATGTATGTAGCTTTATAATAATACACCGATTCTTGGAGGAATGACATGAAACAACAAGGTTGAGACTGAACGTCAATAAGCAGAGGAGGAACACCGCCGACATGAAGAAAGTTCTTAAAGGACTAGAGCCCTAATAACAAAGACTTTGGTCTACAACAACACAACCATAGCATCATGAAGGGAGAAATGAATTGGCTCAGAGTGTGGCGAGTGACGAAAGTAGAAGGGTGTCGAATCTAGCGAGGGAGCTAAGATGCAAGAGAGCACAACCAACAGGTGGCCCAAAAGCAGCTGAAGGAGGAGACAAGAGGAGGAAGCTCTTGTCCCAGCCATGGACAGTGAAGATTGGTTGGGATCAAGGTGAGGGAATGGACGTGCTTCAAGCGGTTTCGACAAAGAACACTGAAGATTACCCCCACCATGTGAACATCCCTTGGAATGTCATATCGAGAAATGATCCTCACCAAATTTTGAGGACTAAATTCCTAATAAGGATGTGACACCCCAGATTCCGCTAGAGATCGGACGGACATCCGAAGCGTCGGGACATGCAATACAAGGTTACTTGCCCCCGTTCATGACATATAAGATGCAATGTTCTTAACATGCATCTAGCATTATGCAATATTCGCAGAAGATAATTTTTTTTTCTTGAGTAATACTATGCACCAAACTTATAATATCTCAAATTGTTAAATCATAATCCAAGAATTCTTAACAAAATTAAACATCCACAATTAAGTACGAGTCTCAGAAGACTGTAATCTAAAAAACATGGGAGGCCGGACTCCATATTAACATTACCAAAAAATACTATTGAGGAAGCTCGTCGAGTAACTCATGTAACTCGACTAACGATGCCAGAATACTATCCAAAAACTAACTATGGAAGCTATAAGCTCCATGTCATGTCTATGGCGTCTAGTCAACCTCCTTCAGTCTACCAATGTCTGCTCCCTGCTCTGATCCTGACACATTGCCTACCATTCGGGGGGAATGGTAGTTGGGACTACCACGGTGAGATTTGATTACAAATCTCAGTAAGTTAATAGGAAACTCCCACACAGGTTAAAGATGCATGCATGGCAGCAAAAGCATAAATGCATAATTAAAGTCGTAAATAAGCATAGCATAACTTGACATATAGCATGGCATAACTGACATAACCTGAACTGAAACATGAACTGAACTTGACTTGACATGACATGAACTTGAACTTATAATGTAATATGGGCTAGCAACATAACATGAACGTGAACTTGAAACATAACATGGACTTGAATCATAGCATAAACGTGAACATACATAACATAAACATGAACTTAAATTTAACATAAACCTGAGCATAACATGACATAAACGTGAACTTAAGACATAATGTAAACATGAATATAACATAACATAAACATGAACTTGAACATAACATGTACGTGAATATAACATGACATGAACGTGAACTTGGAACATAACGTAAACATGAACATAACATAACATGATATGAACATGAATTTGAAACTTAACGTGAACATGTACGTGAACATAACATAACATGAACTTGATCTGAAACTTAGTCTTATCTCATGGGGTCACCGTGATTGCTTATTCTTAACTACTTGACATAAACTTAGACTCTTGTTCAATTGACTTAATTAATAACGTAACCATATGGGTGCTACACAGGTCCCCTTGAGCCGTGTGTCCCTGCCGATTACCGCATCACAACACAGGTATCTACACTAGTTGTGAGTGCATTATGGTGGCCCCATGAATTATTTGTGCCACACTTGCTGTGAACACATGTAAAATAAAATATGGCTCCATCGACGTCAGTGCCCGGGGCGCTCCGGTGACCAGCTAGTTAGGCCACATTCACAACTTGTTGACTGTATTTCGTCAACCCAAGGAATTTCACACCTATTTAGAAAATCCAGCGTGAACAAAGGAGTTTCACTAGGATATTACCCCATCCTAGCACTTAGGGTCGTGATTGACATGAATAATTTAACTTGAACGTGATCTGAAACTTGACTTAACATAAATTTGATCTGACTTCTTTACTTAACACGACATACTTGAAATGGTGAATATTACATGATATGACATACATGTAACATATGACATACTTATAACATATAGCAATATGTGACAGAATAGATTGTGTAATAGATAAATATTCATGAAAGAATAAATCATGCGTAACAGATAAACATGTAATGACGTGGCATGGCATGACATATATGATAACATACATACAAACATAAATTTTAGTTCCCTTACCCATCATACATACACAATAAACTGATAGTAAGTTAGAAGCTAACTTACCTTGATCGTCGAGTTCTACGAGAATAAAGCACGAAACACGAGGAACTGTAAGAGGGTATTCTAAAAGTTAGAAATTTAATTACTAACAATTAGAAACATGAAAACAAGCTAACTTAGAGTAAAATTACCATTTTACCCTCTACATGTGGAAAAATGACCATTTTACCCCTAACTTAAGGATTTCACATCCTAACTCCAAAAATTTCCAAAATTTACATTCCTCATGTAAATTTTTTCCTAAAGTCAAATATTAACTTAGAAAGATTTAAAACAAATTACAACTATGGAAAACACAATATGGCCGAAACATCCATAGGCTATTTCTCGAGTTTTGTTGCAATTCCTTCAAACTTCAAAGCTCATGCTTAAACCAAAATTTTGCAACAAACATCTTCTTATTCTAAGTTTACAACCATACTTAAAACATCAATTTAGAAAAAACTAATAATCAACACCAAACTTTTTGTAAAAAGATCCAAATACTTAATCACAAGCTTTGACCCTAAATCAAAACATCTCTAAGAATTCCAAAAATCAAATCTTACTACTAACATATTCATAACATAATTCTAAGATCAACCATGCTTTAAATCTTTAAACTAAAGTCACCAAAATCACAAAATAATACTTGGAGTTTTTAGTTTTACACTTAGTCCAAAAACAGAAACTTTTTCCTCAACTAGCTTTGATAAATCTCTTGACCAATGGCTTAAGAAGGTGATATCTTCGAAATAAAGTATCACATGGTTTAAGAATGTGTCTTAAATAGGATCCAACCATCAAACTTAAAATCACATGGCTAAAAATCAATGAAACATGGATCTAATCCAAAAACATCAAATCTTAGGCCTAACGAAATCCTCTTGTATAGAAAAATCATATCTTTGAAACTAATACTAAATATCTTCAAAATAACATCCTAACATGAAAATAATACTAAATATCTTCAAAATAACATCCTAACATGAAAATCAGAGACTTAGGATCATCATATAAAAATATCAAAGCCCTTAGAGTAAGATCAAACCTTGAAATATTCAAACTTTCACCAAATAAAAACTGTTTTGCCACTTCCAGATTTCAAGTTTCTAGATCTAAGAAAATCTATCATCAAAAGCTTTAGTCATGCAACAAAACCTCAATTAACACTCTTAAACACATGATAAAAACACTCCATAAAAATTTTGGATCAAGATATGCCCATTAGCTTGGTCAAAACTCCAAAACATAACATACTCTCCAGATTCACGCCCAAAATGACCTTTCCATGGTTATAAATACTTTTGACTAATCAAATGACCATGGAATGATACGAATAATATATCTACGGAAAATATACTAAAAAAGGAACAACTTTTATGAAGGAGTTATCATGTGAAAATAATTACAAGGGGTCTAAAATCTCCACGCAAAAAGACACAGAAATCTGCCCGAGAGAGCTCTTTTGGGTTTCTCTTTAAGAACGGGGTGAATAAGTAATTAAAGTGAAAGAAGTGTGGCTTTCACGACTCTAGAATTCTGGAGGGGGAAGATATGGGCTGGAGAAACCCTTGATTGGAGGTGGCTATGTGACATAAAGTGGAGAATAGTGAAGGGAGAGGACAGCCTGCAGAAGCTATGAGGTATGGAGGTTGATGGAGTGGGTCTCCATCTCATCAAGGCACTATTAGGTGCAGCCAAGGGCAGTGGATGGTCTGCCATGTGGGGGAGGAAACTTCTCCAAGAAGCCTTGCCAAGGTGGCCAAATTCGTGGGTTTTTGTGGGCCTCAACCAAGTGGGCTTCAATTTGGGGGTTTAAAGGGGGTTTGGTTAGGGTTTGAAATACTATCAAGCTCAAATCTAATTTTTCTTGGACCAATCAAATTTCCAAGGTTTAAAAGGCTGGATAATGATGTCATAACAAGAATTTGAGAAATTAATAGCATGTGAAAATGATTTAATCAAGTGATTAAAGACAATGCTAGAAATTGAATCAAAAAGGGTTTGAAGGCCAATGTAGGGTTTGGGGAAACCGTTTAGGGTTTTAGTTTCAACCAAGCTTTTGGGGTTTCAATTGGATTCCAACTATTTAGGTGAAACCCTCTTTGATCTAGCTCACTTTGGTTGATCAGATGAAAAAAGTTTTGCTTAGGTAGCATGATCTCACACATTGATTTCCTTCACAAATCCATCTAATGGTTCCTCTTTATGCCAAGTATCTAATAATATTCACTATGTGTAGCTAACATCTTGCCAAGTGTCCAAATAAAACTTTTCTAACCTAATTTGGACATTCCAAACTATGATTTTGAAAACACTGCACTTAGCACACTTATCGAGGTTACTATTCACTCCAAAAAAACGTAATAAGCTTAATACTGAAAAATCCTAAATATTCATATTAACCTAAAGTAAAAACCGTTTAACAAAACTCAACCCCAAAGTGTCCCTATAAATAAATTCACAGTTTCGAACAGTCGTTTTGTCTGAAATTATGAAAATGAGTTATTAGGCCATAAAATCCTAAATATTCAACTGAGTCTAGTGGTATAGACTATAACGTATTCTAACACTTCTAACTACCTCAAACAATTAAAAACACATTTCTGGCACTATAGTGAGTGACAACACTAACTAAGTTGACAGACTAAAACCTGTGCGAATGATTGATTCGTGAAAACTTATAGGGTTTTCACGAGGTTTCTAAAGTCTATAAAAATTCCACCATTGAATTTCTAGTGAGTTGTTACAAAGGATGTGAGGATTGCACTAGAGTATGAGGACTAGCCAATGTATGTTACAAGGTAGAAAAGTCTATTTACAAGCCAATGTTTTAGCATACCAAATTTTATATTTTGTAGAAAAAAATTTTATACCATATTTTTTACATAGCTGCAATCTTTTTATGGCAGTTTTTTCTTTTTATGGTAGATGATTAAAACCGGATTGAAAAAATAGAAGTACCAATTTAGGGGTGTAATTGGTGTAGTATCGGTTCTTCAAGACTCAAAACTGATGTATATCGGTTCGGTTCTAAAATATGCCCAAAATTAGACCGAACCGAACTGGTTACACCCATAGTTAAATAATTTCTAAATAGTAGTGAAATTGTTTGAGTTAAAATATTTATGGATTTTGGAAATGAAAAATAAAAAGTTGAATAAAAATTTTATAAAGTTAAAATTGTAACAACCCGCTAGAAATTCAATAGTGGAATTTTTATAAGCTTTAGGAACCTTGTGAAAACTATATAAGTTTCACAAATTAACCAATAGGTTTTAGTCTTTCAACGTAGTTAGTGTTATCATTCATTATAATGCTAGAAGCATGCTTTTATTTTTTTGAGACAATTAGAAGTGTTAGAATGCGATATGGCCTGTGCCATTAGACTCAGTTGATTGTTTAGGATTTTATCGATAATCAAACTTTTAATTTTTGGACGATACGCTTGCTCAAAAACACATTTTACTTTTTATTAGGCACTTCAGGGTTGAATTTCGATAAAAAAAAAAAAAAAAAAAAAAATTTGCACAGTTAGGTTTTTATGAATATTTATGATTTTACAATGTAAAGTTTATTGTTCACTTTAGGGGGTGAATAGTAACCTCGATAGGTGCACTATGTGCAGTGTTTTCAAAATTACAGGAAAAAATTAGGTTAGAGAAGTTTTATTTGGATACTTGTCAGGATTTTAGCCACACTTGGTGAAGAGTATTAGACACTTGACACTATAAGGAACCATTAGATGGATTTGTGAAGGAAATCAGGGAGTGAGATCATGCCACCTAAGCAAAACCCTATTTTTCATCTAATTAATCAATTGTACCACACCAAATAGGGTTTCAACCCTAGTGAAACCCTAAATGGTTGGAATCCAATGGAAGCCCCAAAAGCTTAGTTGAAACTGAAACCCTAAAATTGGTCTCCATACTCTTTTTTATCAAATTTCTAGTATTGTGTTTAATTACTTAATTAAATCACTTCAACATGCTTTTAATTCCTCAAATTCATATTATGACATCATTATCCAACCTTTTAAACCTTGAAAATTTGATTAGAAAAAAAATTGGATTTAGGCTTTGTGACGCCCTCAAATTCCGCTTGGGATCAGATGGACATTTGAAGCATCGAGATATGCAACACAAGGTTACCTGCCCCCAATCATGACATATAAGATGCAATGTTCCTAACATGTATCTAACATTATGCAATATTCACAGCAGATAAATTTTTTTCTTTAGCAATACTATACACCAAACTGAAAATATCCCAAATGCTTAAAACATATTTTATACATAAAGACCCATTGAACAACTAAGATCACAACATTAGTCCAAAATGGCTATGATCCAAAAGAGTACTGGAGATGCAACTCCATAGTAAAAGTAGTAATTTAAGTTAACTACTATATTAACATTGACGTCGCACCGTCGCTCGGTCGACTATGTCCAATTGGTCAGTTCTCGATTCTCCTTCAGGTCCTGTAACAAGATCTACAATTCAGGGAGAATGATAGTTGAAACTACCACAGTGAGATTTGATTACAAATCTCAGCAAGTTAAAAAAAAAACCTCCATATATGATGACCCGCTTTTACGTGTATTTTTACTGAAGGAGTGTTTTTAATTTAATTAATATATTGGTTTATTTATTTTAAATTAATGTATTTTAATTGGTTTTTAATTTATTTGATGTTGTGTTTAATGTATTTTAATCATTTTACGGTTTTTAAAATCGTTTTCGGCGGATCTGTTTTTGGTTTCCGGAGTGAGGATTGGACCTCATTTCTTTTCTTTTCTCTTTTTCTTTTTCCCTTTTCCTTTTTCTTTTTCTTCTTTTCTTTCCTTTCTTTCTTTTTCTTCTTCTTTTCCTCCCCGGTTCTCTCTCCCCGCGCTCTCCCCTTCTCTTTTCTCCTTCCCGTCGCCCACACTTCGGCCGCCCAGTGCGCCGCCGTCCAGCCTCCGTGGTCGACACCACCCCCACCATTCTCTTCCCCTCCCACCAGAGATCATCCCCACCAATTTTCAGAGCCATCGGACCAGCCGTTAGCCACCACGCACGGTTGGAAGTCACGGCCCCAGCCCTGTTTTTCTCCCCTGTCGCCAGTTTCTTTCTCATCCCAGAACCACCGCTCGCCGATGGCGTGGCCTACACCACCCACCCAGTTTTCTTCCCCTCTCACCAGTGAACATCCCCACCAAGTTTCACCTCCATCCGAGCCACCGTTAGCCACCACGAGCTACTCCAAGCCACACAGTTTTTCACCGATTCCAACGTCGTCGCACCACCTCAGGCCACCATCTCTTCAGAGCTTTTTCCTCTACCTCTTGCATACCTAACCCACCTAATTTCAGCCCCGATCCGTTGCCGGAGCAGCTCCCACGAGCTCAACTCTATTCAGCCCCTTTTTGGCCTTCGACCGCCATTTCCACCACCACCAACGGCCAAAACTCGTTTCCTTTAGTTTCATAAACATCTCAAGACCATTCCCTATCAATTTCGTGTCTTGTTTTGTCCCCGTTCGAAAGTGGGTAATTTATTACCCACGGCCACAGTGTAAAATACACTGTTACGTTGCTTTTCCTCCGCCGTTTGTAACGCCGCGAGCTTTCAAAAAATACCGTATAGCGCTGTAAGTATTTTCCAAACTCTACTTTTAGATTTAAATATATTTTGCTCTTACAATAAATTATCTGATTGGTTGGTTGATTCCGGACTGAGTTCAAGGAGTTCGGAGGTCGGATGGATGGAGGACGGAGTTGCTTGGTTTGTTGATTTATGGTTGGTTGGTTGTGTTGTGCATTGAGATTTGCATTTACATGGTACATGCATGTGCATTTTATTTAAATTGAGAAAAATCCTGTTTTATTGGTATAAATGGATTTTCGAGTGCGTGTGTACCACGACCCTAAGCCAGGATAGGGTATGATCTCGGTGGAGCTCCTCTGGTCACTTGGGAGCGTAATATACTGAGTGACGTCCCCTGAGTTGAAGCTTGGCTACGAACCCGTGGGGCGCGGAACTGGGCGACGACGGGAGCGGGGGCTAGAGGATGCTTGGCTACGAACGCGCCGGGTGCGGAACTGGGCATCGCTCTACGCACCGACTCCGTGGCCCTTCGCTAGCGAGGGCTAGAGGATGCTTGGCTACGAACGCGCGAGGCGCGGAACTAGGCATCGCTCGTNAGTATTTTTAATTTAATTAATATATTGGTTTATTTATTTTAAATTAATGTATTTTAATTGGTTTTTAATTTATTTGATATTGTTTAATGTATTTTAATCATTTTACGGTTTTTAAAACCGTTTTCGGCGGATCTGTTTTTGGTTTCCAGAGTGAGGATTGGACCTCATTTCTTTTCTTTTCTCTTTTTCTTTTTCCCTTTTCCTTTTTCTTTTTCTTCTTTTCTTTCCTTTCTTTCTTTTTCTTCTTCTTTTCCTCCCCGGTTCTCTCTCCCCGCGCTCTCCCCTTCTCTTTTCTCCTTCCCGTCGCCCACACTTCGGCCGCCCAGTGCGCCGCCGTCCAGTCGCCGTGGTCGACACCACCCCCACCATTCTCTTCCCCTCCCACCAGAGATCATCCCCACCAATTTTCAGAGCCATCGGACCAGCCGTTAGCCACCACGCACTGTTGGAAGTCACGGCCCCAGCCCTGTTTTTCTCCCCTGTCGCCAGTTTCTTTCTCATCCCAAAACCACCGCTCGCCGATGGCGTGGCCTACACCACCCACCCAGTTTTCTTCCCCTCTCACCGGTGAACATCCCCACCAAGTTTCACCTCCATCCGAGCCACCGTTAGCCACCACGAGCTCCTCCAAGCCACACAGTTTTTCACCGATTCCAACGCCGTCGCACCACCTCAGGCCACCATCTCTTCACAGCTTTTTCCTCTACCTCTTGCCGACCTAACCCACCTAATTTCAGCCCCGATCTGTTGCCGGAGCAGCTCCCACGAGCTCAACTCTATTCAGCCCCTTTTTGGCCTTCGACCGCCATTTCCACCACCACCCACGGCCAAAACTCGTTTCCTTTAGTTTCATAAACATCTCAAGACCATTCCCTATCAATTTCGTGTCTTGGTTTGTCCCCGTTCGAAAGTGGGTAATTTATTACCCACAGCCACAGTGTAAAATACACTGTTACGTTGCTTTTCCTCTGCCGTTTGTAACGCCGCGAGCTTTCAAAAACTACTGTATAACGCTGTAAGTATTTTTCAAACTCTACTTTTAGATTTAAATATATTTTGCTCTTACAATAAATTATCTGGTTGGTTGGTTGATTCCGGACTAAGTTCAAGGAGTTCGGAGGTCGGATGGATGGAGGACGGAGTTGCTTGGTTTGTTGATTTATGGTTGGTTGGTTGTGTTGTGCATTGAGATTTGCATTTACATGGTACATGCACGTGCATTTTATTTAAATTGAGAAAAATCCTGTTTTATTGGCATAAATGGATTTTCGGGTGCGTGTGTACCACGACCCTAAGCCAGGATAGGGTATGATCTCGGTGGAGCTCCTCTGGTCACTCGGGAGCGTAATATACTGAGTGACGTCCCCTGAGTTGAAGTTTGGCTACGAACGCGTGGGGCGCGGAACTGGGCGACGACGGGAGCGGGGGCTAGAGGATGCTTGGCTACGAACGCGCCGGGTGCGGAACTGGGAATCGCTCTACGCACAGACTCCGTGGCCCTTCGCTGGCGAGGGCTAGAGGATGCTTGGCTACGAACGCGCGAGGCGCGGAACTAGGCATCGCTCGTTTAGGTGTCATACGCATGGTCGATACCCGCGGTGTGGCATAGGAGCCAGGGTGTGCGGATGATCCCTAGGGGAGGTCATGGTGCATACGGATTAATTGGTTATTGGATTGAGTTGGATATGGGCCAAATGAGACTTTTGGCGTGATATTTGGAAAGGTTATGTTTTTGGGCCAAATGAGATTTTTGGCGTGCGTGGAAAAATATGGTTTTATGAGTTTTGTGCATTGGCATTCTTTCATGCATATTGTTTGAGTTATAATATGTTTTTATCTAGTGGTGTTTGGATTTTACTTACCTGTGGCACCATTTTTTGTACCATAGATTTTGGTGCAGAGTTCGAGGAAGAGGAGGTGGCTGAGCCCGAGGATGCGGCTCCGCCGGAGTACTGAGTTGGAGTCTATGCTTTGTAGTTGGCTTTGAAACTATATTTGTAGTTTGTAATATTTTATTATGTATGATTTGGACAACTTTGTATTAAACCAAGAAAAATTCTGATACTTAGTTATACGACTTTGCTATCCGCTACGTGTTTCTTCGTGCACATTTGTTGCTTTTACACACACTCGGCACTCGTCGATAGGGTGGTGACCCGTGTTGTCATCATCCGGATGTCTCGATTTTCCCCGTGTCCGTATGTGGGGATTTGGGGGCGTCACACCATACAGGCTAATGATGCATGCATGACAGTAAAAACATGAATGCATAATCAAATTCATAAGCAATAATACCAAAATTTGATATATAACATAGCATAACTGACATAACTTAAATTAAAACGTGAACTGAACTTGACTTGACATGAACTTGATCTGAAACTTGACTTGACATGAACTTGATCTTAAACTTGACTTAACATGAACTTGCTCTGAAACTTGACTTAACATGGACTTGCTTTGAAACTTGACTTAACATGCACTTGATCTGAAACTTGACTTAAGATAAACTTGGAATCTTGCTTCTTTAACTGCTCAAACTCAACTTCTTGACATGAACTTGAACTTGAAATGAAACTTAACTTAGCATAAACTTGATCTGACTTCTTTACTTAACATGAATTTGGACTTGAATTCTAACAATCAAAATGATTCTGTCAGTCGTTTCATCAAGAATAGTGAACAATCAGAATGATTCTGCCCAACATATTCCATCAGAGATACTCATACAATCAAAATGATTACATCATGAGTATTTTAAAATCACGTACCCTAGCAATCAGAATGATTACACCAGAAGTACCTAGTAATACTCTGACAATCAGAATGATTACATCACGAGTATTTTAAATAATATACCCTAACAATCAGAATGATTACATCAGGAGTATCTGAATAACTGAATTGAACTACATTCTAAAAATCAAAATGATTTTGCCAAAATTTCCTCGTGTGAATTACAAAAGGAGATGCTCGGACAATCATAATGATTACATCGCAAGTATCCTAGACATACCTAACTTGAATGTAACTTGAAAAACATGACTTACTTGAGATGGAAACATTTCGTAACATAACCTAACATGTAACAGATATCATACTTAACATGAAATACTTTCAACAGTGAATATTACATGACATGACATACTTGTAATGTATACCAATACGTGATAGAATATCTTGTTTAATAGATGAATAACTCGTGACAGAATAAATTCTATGTAATAGATAAATATGTGATAACTTGGCATGGCATCGCATATATGATAACACACATACATACACTGTAGTTCCTTTACTTAGCACACATACACAGTAAACTGCTAGTAAGTTAAGAGATAACTTACCTCGATCTCTACGTTTCTTATGAAAGCTCAAGCGCGATCACGACGAACTGTAATTAGTGATTCTAAAAGTTAGAACTAAATCACTAATAATTTGAAATATGGAAAAATACTAACTTAGAGTTTCAATTTTACCCTCTATATGTGTGAAAATGACCATTTTACCCCTAACTTAAGGATTTTGCATGCTAACTCCACAAGTCACCAAAATTTGGATGCCTCATGTAAATTTTATCCTAAACTCAAATATCAATTTAGAAAAATTTAAAACTAATCACAACTATGAAAACTTTATAGGGCCGAAATTCACAAATGTTATTTCCATTGATTTTTGTTTCTAACTGGTTTTGATCAACCTTTTGATCTATGACTTATAAAGATGTGATCTTCAAACCAAACCATCAAATGATTTAAAAAGGTGTCCTAAAACATATATAAGCTTCTAATTCAAGATCACATGGTTAAAAATGAACCAAAACATAAATTTAGCCAAGAACATCCACACTTTGGTCTATCCGAATATCTCTTTGCATAAAATTTCATATCTTTGAAACTAACATCAAATATCTTAAAAATAATATTCTAACATGTATATAAGAGGCTTATGATCTTCCAATAAAATTATCAAAGCCATTGGAATAAGTTTAAACCACCAAAGATTTAAACTTTCTCAAAACAAAAACGGTTTTTCCTCTTCTAGTTTCTAAGTTTCTAGATCTAAGAAGATCTTTCATCAAAACTTTTAATCTTGCAAAAAATCCTCAAAAAATAATCATATACGCATCTTAAATTTCGGACCAAGATCTATCCGTTAGCTTGGTCAAAAACTCCAAAATATAACATACTCTCCAGTTTCTCGCCCAGAATGACCTTTCTGGGTTTTAAACAACATTTGACTGACCAAATGATCTTAAAATGGAACAAATAAGATGTCAACGCAAACTAGACTAAAAAAGGAATAACTTTTATCAATGAAAAATGGTGATTAAACACTTAAAAAAGTTTTGAAATGGGCATGCAAAAGAACTCCTAAAAGTTGTCCGAGAGAGTGTTTGGTGTTCTTTCAATGAAAAGTGTAAATGAAGATGAATTTCGTGGGGAGTGGGCTCGAGATATTTTTGCACAAGATATGGAAAGGATGAGGCTGAAGTGAGGCTTGATGTTGGCCTTTCTTACCCAATAAAATAACAAAAATCAGCCCAAGATATTTCCTAATGGTGGAGTGTAGACTTGGAAGAGTGAGGTGGCTCTTTAGCTTTTTCCTTCTAGAACCTTCTAGACCCTCTTGAAGACATCTGATCAGCCATGTGGGGGATGAAATTCCTTGGCCAAAAGCAATGCTAGGTGCCCAATTTCGTGGGCCTTAATGGGCCTAAACCGAATGGGCCTCAATTTGGGATTTTAAGAGGGTTCGGGTTGCTATCAAGCCCAAATCCAATTTCTCCTGGCCCAATCAAATATCCAAGGTTAAAAGGTTGGATCATGATGTTCTAACATAAATTTGAAGGATTAATAACATGTGGAAGTAATTTAATCAAGCGATTAAACACAATGCTAGAAACCTATTCAGTTAGGATTTTGAGGTCAACTTTAGGATTTGGATAAAACCGTTTAGGATTTCGGTTTTAACCATGCTTTTGGGTTCTCAGTCAGATTACAACCATATAGGATTTTACTAGGATATAATTTCTCTTTGGTTTGGTACAATTTGATTGGTCGAATGGAATAGAGTTTTTTTTGCTCAGGTGGTATGATCTCATACCTTGATTCCTTCAAATCCATCAAACGTTTCTCATGGTGCCAAGTGTCTAATACTATTCATCATATGGGGCTAAGATATTGCCAAGTGTCCAAATAAAACTTCTCTAACCTAATTTGGTCATTCCATACTGTGATTTTGAAAACATTATACTTGGTGCGCTTATTGAAGTGACTATTCACTCCAAAAAAGTGCATGATAAACTTAGTACTAAAAAATCCTAAATATTCATATGAACTTATAGTGAAAATCGTTTATTGAAAATCAGCCCCGAAGTGCACCTAAAAATAAATTCACAGTTTTGGACAGGCATTTCATCTGAAAATATGAAAATGAGTTATTGCTCCATAAGATTTTAAATAATCAATTGAGTCTAATAGTGCAGACCATAATACATTTCGACACTTCTAACTACATCAAAATTAAGATTGCACTTTTAACACTATAGTGAGTGATAATACTAACTTTGTAATCAGACTAAAACTTATAGGATTGGTTGATTCGTGAAAACTTATGGAGTCTTCAAGAGGTTCCTAAAGCCAATAGAAATTGCACCATTAAATTTCTAGTGGGCTGTTACAGACTTAATAGTATCTTAAACCCTAACTAAACCCTCTTTAAGCCCCAAGTTAAAGCCCACTTGGTTAAGGCCCACGAATCTGGCCACCTTGGCAAAGCTTCTCGAGGAGGTCTCCTCCTCCACATGGCAGACCAACTTCTACCCTTGGCAGCCCCTAGATAGTTCCTTGATGTGACAGAGAAGTTCACCTCATCAGCCCCCTTCTACAAGGCAGTAGTAGCAACCCATTCCTCTTCACTAGTCTTCACTTTTTATGACATAGACACCTCCCATCCAAGAGTCATTCAAACCCATACCTCCCCCTCTAGAATTCTAGAGGCGTGTAAGGCATCCTTCCTTTCATTTCATCACTTCTTATCCTCGTTCTTAGAGAGAAACCCTTAGTAGCTCTCTCGAGTAGTCTTTCTTAGACGTTTTGCATGTCAATTTTTGACCCCTTGTAAGTATTTCTCAGGATGATTCCTTCTTAAAAGATGTTTTTCCTTGAGTCTATTTTTCGTGGATATCTTGTTTGTTTCCTTTAATAGTTATTTGATTAGTCAAATGTTATTTTAACCATAAAAGGGTCATTCTGGTCAATAAACTGGAGAGTGTGTTATATTTTGGAATTTTTGACCAAGCTAATGGAAGTATTGGTCCAAAATTTTTATGGAGTGTTTTCAACATGTGTATATGAATTTTTATTGAGTATTTGTTGCATGAATAAAGCTTTTGATGAAAGTTTTTCTTAGATCCAGAAACTTAGAAATTGGAAGAGAAAAAACAATTTTTGTTTTAAGAAAGTTTAAATCTTTTGTGGTATAATCTTACTCCAATGGCTTTAATATTTTTATTGGATGATTCTAAGCCTCTTATATGCATGCTAGGATGTTATTTTGAAGATTTTTTGTATTAGTTTCAAAGATATAATTTTTTATGCAAGGGGATACTAGATTAGGCCAAAGGTTTGATTTTTTGGTTAGATCTATGTTTTGGTTTATTTCTAGCCATGTGGTTTTAAGTTTAATTGTTGGATCTTCTTTAGGACACATTTTAAAACCATGTGATACTTTGGTTTGAATATATCATCTTCTTAGGCCATGGATCAAGTGATCGTTCCAAACTAGTTAATAAAAAGTTTCTATTTTTTATTTTTTTTACCAAGTGTGGAGCTGAGTACTCCAAGTGTTGTTTTGTAATTTTTTGTGAATTTTACTTGATGATTCAAAGTGTTTTTGTTCTTATGATGTTATAAATATTTAAGAAGTAAGACTTGAAATTTTTGGAATTATTGGAGTTGTTTTGAATAAAATCAAATCTTGTGATTCAAGGATTTATTTTTAGTTAAATAGTTTGGATCTTTTTACTAAGAAATTTTGTGTTGACGATTAATAAAATTGTGTTGGATATTTTAAACATGTTTTTAAACTTAGGATAGGAAGATATTTTTTGTAAAATTTCGGTTTAGTCAAAAGTTTTGAAGTTGGAAGAATTGCAATAAAAATCAAGAAATGACCTATGGAGGTTTCGACCATTGTGTGTTTTTCATAGTTGTGAATTGTTTTAAAGTTTTTGAGTTGATATTTGAATTTAGGACAAATTTTACATGAAGAATGTAAATTTTGGTAATTTTTGGAGTTGGGATATGAAATCTTTAAATTATGGATAAAATTGTCATTTTCCCACATGTAGAGAGTAAAATAGTAATTTTAATCTAAGTTAATTTTTTTTTCATTATTTGTAATTGTTAGTAATTAAATTTCTAACTTTTAGAATCTCTACTTACAGTTTTTTGTGTTTCACGCTTTATTCTCATAACACGATGATAGTTGTAAGTTAGCTCTTAACTTATTATCAGTTTACTGTGTATGTGTGATGGGTAAGGGAATTATAGTTTATATTCATATGTTATCATACATGCCCTGCCATGTCATTACATGTTTATCTGTTACACAAATTATTCTGTCAATAAATGCTTATCTGTTACACGATATATTCTTTCTTGTATTTCTATCTATTGCAAGTATATCATATTATGTATTGCCATCTGTTACAGGTATGCCATGTCATATAATATTCACTATTACATGTTATGCCATGTTATGAAAGGTTGTCTGTTACATGTTACGCCATATTATGAAATGTTGTCTGTTGCATGTTATGCCATGTTATGAAATATTGTCTGTTATATGTTATGTCATGCTACAAAATATTTTCTATCAAGTACGCCATGTTTGTCGACTCATGTTCATGTCATGTTACGCTACATCAGGACTTCTGTCATTTCATATTCATGACATGTTTCATCTTGGGTACAGTTTGTATATCTCTAGAACAATCATGTAAGTCAGTTATTCATGTCAATCACGACCCTAAGTGCTAGGATGAGATAATGTCCTAGTAAAACTCCATTGTTCATATTGAAGTGTCTAAATATGTGTGAAATTCCTTGGGTTGATGAAATACAGTCAACAGGTTATGAATGGGGCCTAACTAGCTGGTCACTGGAGCGTGTCAGGCACTAATGTCGATGGAGTCACATTTTATTTCTTTCTTATCCACAACATTTGTGGCACAAACAATGCATGGGGTCACAACAATTGTGATGCATGACGTATGGGGTCACTGTAATTATGACGCATACACTACGTGAGACACATCAATTGTGACACGTAGAATACGTGGGGCCACAACAACTGTGGAGTACGTATTAACGCACTCACAGCTGGTGTAGATACCTGTGTTGTGATGCGGTAATTGGTAGGGACACACGGCTCAATGGGACCTGTGTAGCACCCATATGGTCACGTTATTAATTAAGTCAATTGAACAAGAGTCCAAGTTTATAAATGCACTCACAGCTGATCCAGATACCATATGTTGTGATGCGATAAGGCAGGAACAAATGGCACTAGGGACCCATGTAGCACCTGCATGATCACTTTATTAATCAAGTTTATTAAACAAGATTCCAGATTCATGTAT
Organism: Carya cathayensis; assembly: GCA_011037825.1. Classification (NCBI taxonomy): domain Eukaryota; kingdom Viridiplantae; phylum Streptophyta; class Magnoliopsida; order Fagales; family Juglandaceae; genus Carya; species Carya cathayensis. Next base: position 98,930 of record QGSO01000340.1, read on the forward strand.
TTCACGTTCATGTCTTGTTTTTCAAGTTCACGTTCATCTCCAAGTTAGTTCACGTTCAGTCATGTTTCAAATTCATGTTCATGTTAAGTTAGTTCACATTCATGTCACGTCAAGTCAAGTCTTAATTTCAAGTTCATGTCATGTCAAGTTTCAAATGCAATTAACATTTCAGTTCAAGTTATGTCAATTCATGCCATTTTATGTGAAGTTATATTATGCTTATTATTTGACTTTGATTATGCATTCATACCTTTATTGTCATGCATACATCATTAACCTGTGTGAAAATTTTCTGTTAGCTTAATGAGATTTGTAGGCGATATGTTAGGACCATAGTTCCAACTACCAAATCTCACCATGGTAGTCCCAACTACCATTCCTCCCAAATGGTAGGCGATGTGTTAGAACCAGAACTGGGAATGGACACTGGCCAACTATAGGAGGTTGACTAAACGCCGCAGACACAATGCAGAGCTTACAACCTCCATAGTTAGGTTCTTAGTAGTAGTTTGACATTTTTAGTCGAGTTACGCGAGTTACTCCATGAACTAGCCCATTAATATATTTTGGTAATATAATTATGGAGCCCAATCTCCTATGTTTTGAGATTACAGTCTTCTGTGACCTGCACTATAATCATGGATGTTTATTTGTCAAGTATATATGGATTATATTTTTAATTATTTGAGATATTTTCAGTTTTGCCCATAGTATTGCTCAAGAAAAAAAAAATTATTCATCGTGAATATTGCATAATGCTCTGAGTTTGGTGCATCTTATTTGTCATAAACGGGGACAGGTAACCTTGTGTTGCATGTCCCGACACTTCAGAATGAAATTTAGGGGTATCACAAAAATACTGTTAGAATATTATTTTTTAAAATTATTTTTTTAAAATTTGAGAAAATTGAATTTTTTTTTTATTGTGTTTTGTTTAAAAGTTTGTGAAAGTTGTAATAATTAGATGAAAAGGTTGAAAATTAAAAATTGAAACGTTTTTGTATTTGTCTAATGTTTGAGAATGAAATTTTAAAAAATTTTGAGATAAAATGAGATGAGATGAGATGATTTGTATAACCAAAGACACTTACGATTCGTCCTTCTTGATTTTTTTTTTCTTTTAATTGCAAGGGTGCTCTAAGCTTGTAGTTACCGGGCTATACCACACCTTCCCCTATACCAGACCCATTCAATTTCTAGGAAGACAAGCTACTCATTCTTTCTAGAAAAAACTCAATCTTTCTCGACTGTTTCCATCGGAACTCCCACCTTCCTCTCTGTTCTTTTTCCACCCACATTCATCTCCATTCTTTCATGGTAGTTTTTTTTTTTCCCACCAGTTTTGTTTTGTTTAGATCTACCACACTCTGATGACTGCCTGCCTGTCGACACGTGCCCCACCACGCAACTCTCCAGCCGTCGATCTATCAGGATGAAGTTGAACCGCAGTGAAATTCTTGGTGTGTGACCCTCACACACGGCTTATTCCGAGCATGGCCTACACGTGGCTCGACAGTTTGCATATCTATGCGAACTATAAAAAATCATCTTTTAAAACGCCCCGTCATTGTAGGGCATGGGGGGGCCAAGTATTTGGTCTTATGACCCGCTTTTTTTCTTTTTCTTTTTTTTTTTCCTTTATTTTTGTATTGTGGTTGTTGTAATTGGGTGTTTGTTGGGGAACCAGACTCCCTCTTCATGTATCTTGTTTTCTATTATCTGAATGATAATTTGCTTGCTAAGAAAAAAAAAAAAAAAAGTTACAGGCGAAACCTAATAGGTGTCATTTTAAGATTGAAGATGTGTGGTTTAAATATTTTTAATATTAAAATCTTTGTAAAATTCTGATAAAAAAAAAAATTGTATCCAAACAAGACACGGTGTTTTGGAAAGTCGAGCATAAAATGGCTTTCTTAACTAAAATTCAGTCAAACATTTTGAATCGTCCAATCTGAATACTGTGACGGAATACTGGCAAGAAATTTCTTTGTTAGAAAGCTACGTCTAGAGTAGTCTTTGACGCCACCATGGGGCTCCTTCGTTCTTTTACGCTTCCTTGACTGATAGCTTGAAAGTTAACTCAGGATTACTGGTTTAAGAGGACATCTTGATTAACGGAACGGGATTGCAAGAAAAAAAGGTCCAGAGAAATGGCAGCATGGACTTGGAGCTTGACAAATACTTTTTGCCCTCCGTTTTCTGCGTTCTCTCCATCCGTGTGTATCTCGGCTTTAGCAGCATTTAAGAACAACTCGTCCTCCAAAACTGCGTCGAGCATTTGTTTACAACGAATCAAGGAGAATGGGAAACGAGACAAGAAAATAGGTGAAGAATATGAAACATGAGATGACACGTTTAGTCACATGAGAATTTGTAATTGAAAAGTGTGTATACTTTAGTAATGTTTGGAAAGGAAAATATGAGAAGTTTTTAGAGGAAATGAGATCATCCCACTTCCTATAAAAGCCCTTAACATTGTCCAAGAGCAGTTTGAATGCAGGAATTCATTTGGTAAATCTCAAAAGTTGGATAAGGTGTTCTTGAGGTCTTCTACCAGTTGTATGCGCTAATTTCTCAACTAATTAATTCCAAACAACAGATTGGACAAGCAAGTGATCAGCCACCATTATATTGATCAAGCATCGCTGATCCCTTAATTAAACAACAATTATTAAAATGAAAACAGATATAGCAAACTCTGAAAGCTGAAAGAGAGTTAATATATCTAAAAATGTAATGCTACATTTTTGTTAAAGCAGATTATGAAACAGTTTCTGTAATCACTTGAGATCGTAAAATGGAAAACAATGAATATAATATCTTGTATGCAACCTTCTATGAAACAAAAACCAAAAGAATCTCCATCCTCAACCCATCCTTTTTTTTACAGTTTTTCACTTGCCATGAATTACTACTCTTAACACAATGTTAAACATCAGCACATCTCATCGGTACATATCCCAACCTGGACTTCTTTGTGTCATACAAGATGTGAAAATTCTGGTGCTGGTAGTTTCCAATTATTGAAAGAGCGGAGCGAGGAGTCCCTAAAATTGCTAGACAAATAACATCCTCCGGTTCAAGCCGGATAAAGTAATTCTCGTCTGGGAAATTCCACACAGCTCCATCTGCAAAATGAATTCCAAATTCTGGCAGCTCCATCTTCTCCACTCCAGACACATTGTAACAAGGATGCAGAAAAGGAAAATCTTCCACTAGAGGGTAGCCTTGAACCTTCTTCAGGAATGCCTCCTTGATAATCTGATAAGCAGGTTCTGCAAAATAACTTAGGGTGGTACCCGAATCGATTATTGTACCACCAGCACCATCTGATGAAAGATGCCAAGTCTCTTCTGGGATATTAAGCACCTCTCCTCCAACCACAATCGACTTAATCTGGACATAGTAGAATGTATCAGTTGAGTTTTCCTTTCCAGCAACAAATGAAGTAAAATTCAGATTAGGGTTGCTCAGAAGGTCCTTGTCCTCTCCAAAAATCAACTTGCTGCTAACATTTGCATCACTGTTTCTATCCACAAGACAATAAGAAAAAGAGTGACCATAAAGAGACTGCAGCTGGGAGGAAAAGGAGAGAGGTCCTCTTCCGAGTCCTAACAACCCTGCAGCCCCATGGAATAGGCCTCTATTCCAATGACCACAACCAAACATCACATGCTCTACCTGCTTCAAGTCTGACTTACCAGAAGTTGTCGTAAGATTAATTGTGAAGGTTTCAACCGCAAAATCTCCAGTCGTATTTGAAGAATCTCCATACCAATAAAAGTAAGGGCATGTTTGATGCTCAGATTTGCAAGGCCTGGGTGGATCTGGGGATGAAACCAATTGACACCGAGGATCATGACAGCTTATATTCCTAAACGAACTAGAAGCTTTGGGATCATAATAAGGTCCATTTTGTTCGAAACAATCCAAACAAGGAACGCATTGAATCCAATTAAGGTCACTGCCAGTATCAAGAATCATAGAGAAATGTTTAGGAGGGGTACCCACAAACACATCTATGAAGTATTCTCCAGAGCCAAGACTCACCCCCGATTCCAAGGTCGCCATGAGCTGCCCCGAAAGGCTGCCTGTGTAAGATTCCGGTGATGCAGCCGGAGCAAAAGCCAACTTGGATTCATTCTTTGCTGGCTTACTATCTTTCTTTAGCCTTGAAATGGTGTTTTGGTTCTTCTTCTCTATAATCCTCGTATGAAGTGTCTGGATTCTAGTCAAATCCTTGGTAGTGAACTCAGCCGCAGAAATTTTAGGATCCATTTGTCGGGTCAGTGGCTTGTGCTTAAGATGGAGCTTCACAGATGGTTTCGCCAAAAAAACATCTTCACGTTCTTCATCGTCGTCGTCATCTTCCTCTGGTGTTGCTTGCATCGTTGATTCTGATTCTTTGTCTTTCTTAGCTGTTGAAAAGCTACACCCAGTACTCCCAGAAGACGAAACGGCATTGAAGCTCAGGTGATCGGGCAATTCAATAGCTGCCAGGGTAGAGCCATTAGGATTATGGCTTTTGTGATAGTGAATTCCAGCAAAAGCTTGGAAAGGGCCAGAGAAGACTAAATTGAGGACCAAGATGAGAGCAACCTTAACAACCATGGTAGAGAAGATCCTACACCAAGTCTAACTGAAGAAAATTCGAAAGGAATTGAGGGAAACAAACACCAGGATGAGGAAGTCGTTGCTCAAAACTCGAGGTTTTTATGGGAAATAAATCAAAACAAAATAAACGTGTGAAGAGAAAAGCCAGAGAGACAATTAAGATGAAATTAAAATTTCTGGGAAACAGGGATAAAGAACGGAAATATATATGGAAAACAAGCAGGACTTGACTTGCCTTCAAGCACAGAGAGTAAACCCAGGAACCCAGAAACAGAAGCCCCAATCGAACCCAATAGAACTACAATCGGTTCTGCGGAAATGTAAGGAAAGAAGGTAGAGAAAGGAAGTAGAAAGAGGAAAAAAGGGTCCGCGTTCTGGGTCTGGGTGCACGTTCCTACAGATGGAATCAACGTCGAAGACTTTGAATTTGAAACAATGGTGCGTTTATTTTTTATTTTTAAAGAAAGTCATACCGTTCAACCACGCGGTTTGATTATAGAAATTAATTGATTTATAGTTTTGATGAGTTCAAAAGATTATTGTGGGAGGTGGGTTTTTACCTGGTCCAGACGTGAGTGGTGGGAGACTCGAACCACGCGGTTTGGGCCTGGAGTCTTGACTCTTCCTCCCGCCCCATTTTTTCTGAGTCCAGGTACATTTTTCGAGGGATGTAGCTCGAATTACTATCGAAGAAAGGAATTTTTTTACTTTTTATTATTATTTTTATATTCTTAAATATTTTTAAATATTTACAATATTAAAAAATATTTAAAAAGAAGAAGAAGAAAGAAAGAAAGAAATAAAGAAAAGGGGTTTCGGGACATTTTCGGGTCCCGAATTTATTTCTGTTTCTCATTTTAACTCCGCACTAGTAGTGGCCACAGGTCGGACAAAAAGTATTTTTGTGTTGCCATGGTCTTTACCTTATCTTTTGAAATCAACAACTCTACTCTGACCAAAAATTTTAAAAAGTAAATTTTATCTTTATATTTAATTAAAAAAATCTATTTATCATTATTTTTTTTATTATCCTCTCATCATTCTATAATGTGGCATTAAATGATAATATATTTACGAGTGAAATATAATAAATAATCTTCAAACATCTACTGTCATATCATAAGATGATAAGAGAATGATCATAAAATAAATTATGAAGAGCACTAATTAATTATTCTCAATTAAATTAATCAATTAAGTCACATATTAACTAACGTTTGTATTAATAATTCTTTAATAAGATTACTACAGCAATACTCTTCTGAAGATGCTGCTAGCCAAACTCTGTTTAATGTTTATGTGAAAATTAAATGAAGAAAAAAGGACATATAGAAACTAAATAAAGAGAAATGCTAGGTCTACAATGAAAAAAATATGAAATTTATGCGACTTGATATGATATATAGATCTATTTTACAATAAAAATAATTTTAAACCTTATTAAGTTGCACAAGATTTCGTAGGATTTTTAATTTTTTTAAAATCAAATCCAACATTTTTAAATTTCAATTTCTAAAATCATAATTAGGACTGTTCATCTGGACCGGGTAAAAACCCGGTCCGGACCGGAACCCGGATAACTGGGCGTCCGGTTATGCGCAAGTCCGGGCCGAAACCCGCATTTTAAAACCCGGGTGAACCCGGACCAGGTTCCGGAGTTTAAACCCGGAACCCAGATTTAAACCCATACCCAGGTTCTTTTAAAATCCACTTAACTCCATCATTAAAAAAAAAAAAAACCACTTAACTGGGCAACGGAACCCGGGCTCAGTGTGTGACGCCCCCAAATTCCGCTTGGGATTGAACGGACATTTGAAGCGTCGGGACATGCAACACAAGGTTACCTGCCCCCGTTCATGACATATAAGATGCAATGTTTCTAACATGCATCTAGCATTATGCAATATTCGCAGCGGATAATCTTTTTCTTTAGCAATACTATGCACCAAACTAAATATATCCCAAATACTTGAAACATAATTCATACATAAAGGCATACTAAAAAGCCGTGATCACCACACTAGTCTAAAATGGTTGTGATCAAAAGAATACTTGAGATACAACTCCAAAAGTACAAGTATTAACCTAAGTTAAATACTATACCATCATCAACATCGCACCGTGGCCTAGTCGACCGTATTCAGTTGGTCAGATTCCAATTCTCCTTTGGGTCCTGTAACAAGATCTACCATTCGGGGGGAATGGTAGTTGGGACTACCACAGTGAGATTTGATTACAAATCTCAGTAAGTTAACATAAAACTCACACACAGGTTAAAAATGCATGCATGGCAGTAAAAGCATAAATGCATAATTATAGTCATACATAAACATAGTATAACTTGACATATAGCATGACTTAACCAGAACTTAAGCGTGAACTGAACTTGACTTAACATGGCATGAACTTAAGCTTAAAACATAACATGAACAAACAACATAACATGAACGTGAAACATAACATGGACTTGAAATATAGCATGAACGTAAACCTGCATAACATAAATAAGAACTTGAAAATAACATAAACTTGAACATAACATAACATAACATAAATATAATACGTACTCCACAGTTGTTGTGGCCCCACGCATTATAAGTAACATAAATATAATACGTACTCCACAGTTGTTGTGGCCCCACGCATTATAAGTAACATAAATATAATACGTACTCCACAGTTGTTGTGGCCCCACGCATTATAAGTAACATAAAATATAATACGTACTCCACAGTTGTTGTGGCCCCACGCATTATAAATAACATAAAATATAATACGTACTCCACAGTTGTTGTGAGCCCCACGCATTATAAATAACATAAATATAATACGTACTCCACAGTTGTTGTGGCCCCACGCATTATTATAACATAACATGTCTTATCTTTCTTAATGCATGTGATATTATTTAATATCATATACTTTTCTAACATGGCGTATACTTGTAAATGGCATAATATGATTTAATCATAAACATTTCATGGCATACATGTATCATATGCATACTTAACATGGCATACTTATAACATACATCATTGTATGGCAGAAAAGATTATTTAACAGATAATTATTCATGAGAGATTAAATCATACGTAACAGATAAACATGTAATGACATAGCATGACATGGCATATACGATAACATACATACATAAATTGTAGTTCCCTTACCCATCACACATACACAATAAACTGATAGTAAGTTAGAGGCTAACTTACCTCGATCGTCGCGTTCTATGAGAATAGAGCGCGAGACACGAGGAACTGCACAACAGCTGGAAGAGGAACACTCGAGTCCTTAAGATTTTCACTTCTGAACTCAATTGCCATATTGTAAGCACTTGCAACACCACGGCCAACTTGAGGTTTCACTATACTCGGAAGAGATAAATTGACTTCAGAAAGCCTTTGCACTAAAACAAGTTCATTAAAATTATCAATAACAACCAAACAAACAACTCATTTCTCAATCCATATACTCTTAGCCATAGTCAACCACAAGATGACACCAGTCACCCCGGACTATAATCCATAACACACTGCTTCGGGACACTGTCATACAGTTTCCCAACATACACCATACGCTCCACACTTCTCTGCTACGCCATTCAACCCTTCGTGACACGCCATCCGATGTATCACGACTTAATACAGAGTACACTCACGTGAACTCTCTTCCATCCACACTACAATACCCATCACTGCGATACACGTCTCACGGTGCATCGCTACGCGACACGAAGTACGCGCTACGCGTACTTCCTTCGCTACAACTCTCATCAACACGATGCACATCACACGATGCATCGCCATACAACACGGAGTACACTACATGCGTACTCCCTTCCTTCTACGACACACATCACTACAGTGCACGTCGCGCGGCGCGTCGCTGCATTACACAGAATACGCTACACGCGTATTCTCTTCACACAACCCGCCGTATCACATCTACGGCATCCATCTCACGCCTATACTTCACAGCACAGTCCACAAAATACACAATCAAACGCAACACTTCACAACCACACTTCGCTTCACAACTACGCAACGAATTCCACAAATACAACTACACAATCCACAAACCAACCAACTATTTTAAACGTAAAATAACTAGAGATAGAAGGTTATACCATCGACGGGATAACCCGTGCGTCGCTCGTTGTTCGTCACGAACATGCGTCGGAGGAACGTACGTGGCGGCGTACGGTGGCTGTCCACCACATAAAGTGGTAGTTTGGGCTTGAGAAAGGCTAGGCGTGGTCTTGGAAGACTCATGATTTTACAGCTGTCGGTGAAGAACAAAATACGTGATTTACGGAAAAGATAAACTATACGCGTGATTCCAGATGAGGGTAAAGACAAGAGAGATGTGATTGCTGTCGGGAAATAATCCAAAACTGATAATTTTAGCGGGCTGTTACAGGTGCATCGCTACGCGACACGGAGTACGCGCTACGCGTACTTCCTTCGCTACAACTCTCATCAACACGATGCACATCACACGATGCATCGCCATACAACATGGAGTACACTACATGCGTACTCCCTTCCTTCTACGACACACATCACTACAGTGCACGTCGCGCGGCGCGTCGCTGCATTACACAGAATACGCTACACGCGTATTCTCTTCACACAACCCGCCGTATCACATCTACGGCATCCATCTCACGCCTATACTTCACAGCACAGTCCACAAAATACACAATCAAACGCAACACTTCACAACCACACTTCGCTTCACAACTACGCAACGAATTCCACAAATACAACTACACAATCCACAAACCAACCAACTATTTTAAACGTAAAATAACTAGAGATAGAAGGTTATACCATCGACGGGATAACCCGTGCGTCGCTCGTTGTTCGTCACGAACATGCGTCGGAGGAACGTACGTGGCGGCGTACGGTGGCTGTCCACCACATAAAGTGGTAGTTTGGGCTTGAGAAAGGCTAGGCGTGGTCTTGGAAGACTCATGATTTTACAGCTGTCGGTGAAGAACAAAATTACGTGATTTACGGAAAAGATATAACTATACGCGTGATTCCAGATGAGGGTAAAGACAAGAGAGATGTGATTGCTGTCGGGAAATAATCCAAAACTGATAATTTTAGCGGGCTGTTACACAGTGACTTAAGGAACTACTCAATGCTCACACGTCCCAAACTCCAGTGGAACGAAACTGAGAGAGAGGCAGCGGAACGACACTGAGAGAGAGAAAGTGATGAGAGAGAGAGAGAGAGAGAGTTACGTATACCATGCAACGTGTGGGAGCCGCGGGTGGGGGGGGGGGTTGCTGCGAAGGTGCTGACCTTCAACTGATCGGCGTCAAACGGTGGAGGCTTGTTCCCCGGCGTTTTCTGCTGGCGATGACGACCTGAAAAGGGAGAAGTGGTGACCAGCATTATCTGCGTCTGCGGAAGGAAACGTGGAGGCCTGCTGGACTTACGGTGGCTTCCAAGATGCAATGGTGGCTGGTTTTCCAGGTTGGAGTATTTTGGTTTGGGTGTAGCAGAACGGAGCACTGCCCTGGAGGTTTCCGGTGGCTGGGCAATGGTGGAGTCCAAGGTTGCTCTGTTTTCATGCTTAAAAACAGAGATTCTGTATTGTGGGTGCAGGAACGTCGTGGATGTGGAAGACGTGCGGTGGTGGACGTTTCTTCCGATGGTTTTCTACTTGGCGTGTCGGTGGCCCTCAATCTGTGCTCCGATGGTCTAGTGTAGCGGATTAATCACACCAGCGGCCGTAAGTTAAAAAAAAAAAAATAGAAGAAGAACAAGGTCACCAGCGACTGTAAGTCTGTAACTTTGTAAGTTCAAAAAAAAAAAAGAAGAAGAAAACCGGGTACAACCAGGAATCCAGAATTCCGGGTTTCAAAAAACCCGGATGCACCCAGGTTCCGGACCGGATTATAACTGGGTGTACTTGGGCCGAAACCCGGGCCGGATTTAACACCTAGGTTCCGGGCCGGGTACACCCGGATACCCGGTCCGAAACCCGGATGAACAGTCTTAATCATAATTACCAAAATACAAAAACAAATATAGCTTTTTCTAAACTCTAAAAATTAGTCTTTAAGTAATATGTTCAAACAAATTTTCAACTTTACTTATCCACTTTTTAAAATAAAACATTTTTGTGTTTTACTATTTGAATTTTTAATTTAATTTATAAAATTAATTATTTTTTTATAATTTTCTCTCAAAATCAAATATTTCTACTAAGTAAAATTTAAAGCCTTACAAATATAAAATAAAAATAAACTCGATTCACGAACAAATTGTGTGCTTACTACAAAAAACCAGAATAAACTTTGTGCTTATTTCTTTTTTATCTTCCACAAAACTTTTAACACGTGGCGTATGCGGCAACTGACCCACACTGTACGCGCGTGGACATTTCCTCGACCTTTTTATATTCGCCGCTGCTGAACTTGGACCAATTGACTAATGCTGCCGAGGCACACGACCTCGAATTCTCCACAAGGGAGGCCTAAAATGGCAGACCCTGTTCTGTTTTTGTTCAAACAATTTGACTGGTTTTGTTTTAGCATTCTATGCACACTAATGTCAACAAAAACTCGTTAAAATATATAAAAATATAATAATTTATGAGCTGTGAAGTTCATATTAAAAAAATGGTCCATGAATTTTTGGTTGTTTAATATCAGTCGTGTTTTATGAAAACCAAGGATTGGGATCCTGCTTACCAGTTGGCATCCCTGGCACCATGAACCCTCCCTGGGTATGTTACCAAAGGCTGAGTGTGCCACAGCTTGGTGTCAAAGCCTTACAACTCTGGTTAAATCCATAATGTCATTTAGAAACAATATTAGAGAAATAGAATATGGTCTTCAGCATCATAGACTTGAATTTTGAATACCGTAGGCTTAATATATAGTTTGCATAAGAGGGTCCAATGAGAGATGCTTGGGTTTGTGTGACGGGATTTCGTTATGGTGCACCTAGGGTTCCACGAAATGAATGATCTAGGGGTGATCATGAAGGAGATCGACCTCGCGATGAAGGTTATCAAGATGTGTAGGGATATAAAAATAAACCGGTTTGTTTCGGAATTGGTTCTTTCATTTTAACAACCAATCAAATTCGATCCAAAATCGATTTTATGTTTTCCAATATTGGATCAGAACCGTTTATATATTATATATATTTTAAATATTATAAATAATATATTTTATATTATATATAATTTTTTATATATAATATATATAATTATGTATGTAATAATATATTATAATTTATAACATAACATTTTAATCTTAAATATGAATATTTATTTCATCATATGTTTTAAATATAAAATATATATATTAAATTCATTTTATTGCTTAATAAATTCTCAATATATTTCTTTTGATAAATATATTAGTAATACTAATATACTTAATATATTAAAACCAGAAAATCAGACCGAACTGATAAAACAGGACATAGCGGTTTAGGGTGTAACTGGTGTGTAATCGGTTTTTGAAAATACAAAACCGGTACATACCGTTTCGGTCCTAAATTTTTCCAAAATCAAATCAAACCGGACTAGTTACACCCATAACAATGTGGCACAAGCCATCAATCATATCATGGACGTGTTACATCAACAATTAAGAGTTTTTTTCCAATGACATATGCAAATACAACAACTCAATCACTCGCATGTCGAGCAACAAGGTTGTACTTACAAGCGGTTCTTGGCTTATCGGTACCCGAGTTTCTTTGCAAATGTAGGGATCGATGAATTCGAAAGGAGAAGAGGCGATTTGGTGGAGTGCCTTGGCAGGAGAAGCAGAGCCTTACTTGGTGCATTTAGTGCTCAAATTGAAGGAATCCAAGGAAGTCCAAGGAATAACAGTAGTAGACGTGTTTCTTGAAGCTTTATAGTTTTCAATTGAGTTGGAACTAGGAACAGCTCCAGTTGACAAGGCACCTTATAGAATGGCACCATCAGAGCTAAAGGAATTAAAGAGTCGATTGCAACAATTACTGGCAAAGGTATTTATTAGACCTAGTTCATCGTCTTGGGGTGTGCTAGCATTATTTGTAAAAAAGAGGACATAAATCTAAGGATGTACATCGATTATGGGGACGTGATCAAGATAACAATAAAGAACAAGTATCCATCACCTAGGACAGAAGACATGCTTGACAAGTTGCAAGGAGCATCGATATTATCTAAGATTGGCCTTAGATCCATTACCACCAATTGAGGATTAAGGAAGGTGACATAACCAAGACTGTGCTTAGGATGAGGTAGGAGCATTTTGAGTTCACGATGACGCTGTTTGGTTTAGCTAACATCCCAATAGCATTCATGGATATCATGACTTAATATGGTGTTCAAGTCATTCTTAGATTCGTTCATACTGGTGTCCGTAGATGATATCCTAGTATATTCCCAAGATGCTAAAGATCATAAGAGTCACTAGAGGTTGGCACTGGGGAAATTGAAGGATCAAGGGTGGCTCACCCCACACCAGGCGAGTAGATGTTGTGGTAACTGTACCGGGGAGTGCAATGGGTGAGGACAACCTCGATGCAAACGTGGAAGCTCTTCGAGATAACATGGAGGAGCTGAGAGGGCGGCATGTGTCATACATAGTCCCATACTCCATTATAGATGTCAAATTTGGAGTAGGCCAGTGCCACATAAGAGATCTGTTGCCCAGATGACTAACACAAGAGGGGGGTGAATTGAGTTGTATTTAAAAAAAATAACAATTATAAATCAAATATACAATATAAAATATAAACAAAATATGAAACAACAATAAATATAAAGAGTAAGGGTAAGAGAGAAGCAAACTCAGTATGTTAACGAGGTTCGGCCCCACTGCCTACGTCCTCGCCTCAAGCTACCCCTTGAGGATCCCCGAATTCACTATTCAATCTCCAGATTGTGATGAACTACCTATTAAACCTTTGGATGAGCAACTACTCGCTCTAAAGATTGTAGTGACTTACACTTTGCAATCACCTTACACGTGGTGATTCAACGATTCCCTGTGTAGAACACTTTCTACACGCACAAGGGTTGTACACACCCTTTTACTGATACAAGAATTGATAGTGGGTAGGATATCAGAAAACACTCCTCAATGAGTGAAATAAGAACAATACAAGCACAAACTATATCTCTCAAAATGAACAAGGGTTAAGGCTCAATGCTTAGAGAAGAGAGAATGAAAGTTTTGAATGAGAGTTGTATGCTCTTGGTGTTGTGAATGTGAAGCTCTCAAATGATCTATTTATAGGCATATGAGACTTCATATTCAAATTTAAAAAGATTCACATGTCAAAAACATCATCATTCATTTTTCAAAAATTTCAAACCTAATCTTTTTACTTTTTGCATATGACAAAAGGAGCACACTTTGTTTTTCAAAAATTTCAAACCTAATTTTTTACTTTTTGCATATGACAAAAGGAGCACACTTTACTTTTCAAAATATTCAAACAAATGCATCTTCCTTTTGCATAAGTCAAGAAAAGCATCAATCACTTTTGAAAATATTCAAATAAAACATGCACATGTGAAAGATGACAATCAATCATCTTTAATATTTTCAAAGTTCAAACATTTAATCATGGCATGCACATGTGAAAGATGACAATCAATTATCTTTCAAAATTTTCAAATTTAATTTTCAAAATATTCATGCACATGTGGAAAATGTATTTTAATGCTTTATGATAAAATATTAATTTTTGAGCCTTAATCCTAATTTCGAATTTTAAGAGATTTACAACATTTCTCTATGACTTTAATGTGAACTTGTTTCCTTCTTGCTCATGCTTGGTTCCTTGATGTGCTTGACTCCATTGTGTGGACAAATTGAGCTTGAGACTCCTTCATTCTTTGAATTCATTTGTTATCATCAAAATCCATGTGTAAATATATAATTACACAAAACTTGAAACCTTAGGTTCAACAATCTCCCCCTTTTTGATGATGACAAATACTTGATAGAACCTGAAGCCTGTATTAATACTTAAGCTCCCCCTGAGAATGTGCGTTAGTTTTTCAAGCAAAAATATAAATATAATTCCAAGCATATATAACAAGTTTAGCAATTTAAACAATGTTAATGTTCTAGTCTAAAACTTCTCCCCCTTTTGGCATCATTAAAAAGGATCGGCAGCAAGTAAATAGACTGAAGAAAACGGTGCGTTAAAATACACTGTAGATAGTTGAAAAAGAGAGCCGTCCGTGACCCGACAAGTCCTGCAAAGCCTCGAGGCCTAACTCTATGAATTTAGTGCGGTTGAAGATAGAAACAAATCGCCTGATGTTGTTGACAAACGAGATATAAACAAACGCCTGATTTAAACTAGTTTGTCTTGTTCTTTATGCTATCTCTATAAAAACAGTCTTAAAATTCATCCGATTTGCATCAAATCTTATTCTTATCTTTATAACTCATCTGCATTCATTCTACATTCTCGCTTTAAGTTTTTCAATTATTTTCTCAATGGCCAATTCTTCTAACATTCCTCTAGATCCATCCATGAGGTATTCTACACCTCAATCTCCTGTCATTTCTGCAGCTACCATTGGTGCCATGTTGCAGCAAGAGAATAATAGTTTGGCTAATAAATCAGACTCCGATGCTATCTACGACTTGGTGAGTCTTGGGACTCGCTACTCATCCTCTATTGTTGCTTTTTCCCAGCGGGTACAAGCCAAAAACCATGAGGTTGAAAGGCTTAAAGAACAAATTGTTGTACTTCAACGAATTGTTCAAGAGTCTCACACAAGGGAAGGAATCCTTCGGCAGAAGAATAAACAGTTGAAATCTCTATTGAATTCTTCATTCCGCTTGCCAGTTCCCATGGATAGGGATAACATGATATTGTATGAAGAGAATGAGCGTCTCAAACATGAGGCTAAGAACCTCAAGTTTATGTAAAAGTATTTAAAAAATATCTCTCTATTTTTATGAACTCTGATCTGTCTTTTAAGAGATATTCATAACATGCATCATACCTATTTCTCTTCTAATCATACATAATCTATCTTCTGGTAAAGGTTTTGTGAATATATCTGCTAACTGATCGTGTGTGTTTGTGAACTCTAGTACTATATCGCCTTTCTGCACATGATCTCGAAGAAAATGATATCTTATTTCAATATGCTTAGTTCTAGAATGTTGTATTGGGTTCTTTGAAAGATTTATAGCACTTGTATTATCACATTTGATTGGAATGTGATTATACATGAGTTTAAAATCTTCAAGTTGTTGCTTCATGTAAAGAACTTGAGCACAACAACTACCCGCAGCAACATATTCTGCCTCAGCAGTAGATAGTGCAACAGAATTTTGTTTTTTACTAAACCAGGAAACTAATGCATGACCTAAGAAGTGACATGCTCCACTAGTGCTTTTTCGATCTATTTTACAACCAGCATAATCTGCATCTGTGTAGCTGATTAAATCGAAAGATGTGTGTTTAGGGTACCATAACCCTAGGTTAATTGTACCACTAAGATATCTAAGAATGCGCTTAACTGCAATTAAATGAGATTCTTTTGGAGATGATTGAAAGCGTGCACATAAGCACACACTGAACATAATATCTGGTCTACTGGCTGTCAAATATAATAAGCTACCAATCATACCTCGATATACCTTCGAGTCAACTGGCTTACCGGATTCATCTTTATCAAGTTTAGTAGATGGGCTCATTGGTGTTCCAGTTTCCTTAGCACCTTCCATCCCAAACTTCTTCAGCAATTCCTTAATATATTTTGATTGATTGATGAATGTCCCACTTTTTACTTGCTTAATTTGCAATCCGAGAAAGAATGTAAGTTCTCCCATCATGCTCATTTCAAATTCATCCTGCATAGTCTTAGCAAAAACTTGACACATGTTTTCATTAGTAGCACCGAATATTATATCATCAACATAAATCTGAATCAAAAGAATATCATCATTTTCATATTTAATGAAAAGAGTTGTATCAATTTTTCCTCTTGAAAAACCTTTTTCAATCAAGAAACCACTGAGTCTCTCGTACCAAGCTCTAGGAGCTTGTTTGAGTCCATATAGTGCTTTTGTGAGTTTGAAAACATGATTTGGAGAAATATGATTTTCAAAACCTGGAGGTTGCTCAACATATACCTCTTCATTTATAAAACCGTTTAAGAAAGCACTTTTAACATCCATTTGAAAAAGTTTGAAATCTTTATAACAAGCATATGCAAGTAGCATTCGAATAGCTTCTAATCTTGCGACTGGTGCATATGTCTCATCATAATCGATTCCTTCTTCTTGATTGAAACCTTGGGCTACAAGTCGAGCCTTATTTCTAGTAATGACTCCGGACTCATCTTTCTTGTTTCTAAAAACCCATTTTGTTCCAATAATAGTATGATTTTTGGGTCTAGGAACAAGTGTCCAAACATCATTTCTTTCAAATTGATTAAGCTCTTCTTGCATAGCTAGAATCCAAGATTCATCAAGAAGTGCTTCATCAATATTTTTAGGTTCAATCTGAGATAGAAAAGCAGTATGATTGCAAATATTTCTAAGAGATGATCGAGTGCTTACACCTTGTGAAGGTTCTCCCAGAATTTGTTCCACTGGATGATCTTTCACAAATTTCCACTGTTTGGTTGCATCTTGTATTAAATTTTGATGATCTTTCCTGATGTCTCCATGTTGGACTTCCTCTATTGTGTTCTCTTTGTTGAGATTGAGACTTTCTGTATTATTTATACCTCCTGTTTCTTCATCAATGGATTTCTTAGAGAGTAGAGAATTAGATTCATCAAATACTACATGCATAGATTCTTGTACAGTCAAAGTCTTTTTATTGAATACTCTATAAGCTTTACTATTAGTAGAATACCCGAGAAAAATACCTTCATTAGATTTTGCATCAAATTTGCCTAAATTATCCCTGTCATTTAAAATAAAACATTTGCATCCAAATACATGAAAGTAACCAATGTTGGGCTTTTTATCATTCCAAAGCTCATAGGGGGTTTTATCTAATTTAGACCTTAGCATAACTCTATTTATAACATAACATGCAGTACTTACCGCTTCAGCCCAAAAATAACTAGGCAAGTTGTTCTCATTAAGTATTGTTCTTGCCATCTCTTGAAGAGATCTATTTTTCCTCTCTACTACCCCATTTTGTTGAGGAGTTCGAGGAGCAGAAAAATTATGCACAAAACCATTTTCATCACAAAATGTTTCAATATTTTTATTAACAAACTCTTTTCCCCTATCACTTCGGATACTTGAAATAGTATAGCCCTTTTCATTTTGAATTCTCTTGCATAACTTGGTAAAGCATTATGTGCCTCATCTTTATGAGCAAGAAAGATGACCCAAGTATATCTAGAGAAATCATCAACAATAACAAAAGCATAATATTTTCCTCCTAGACTTGCAACTCTATTTGGTCCAAAAAGATCCATGTGTATCAGTTGCAGTGGTCTAGTTGTGGAAATATGTTTCTTGGTTTTAAAAGAAGTTTTTGTTTGTTTACCAAGTTGGCATGCATCACAAATTTTGTCTTTAAGAAAATTTGCCTTTGGTAAACCTCTCACAAGATCATTTTTTGAAAGTTTGGAAATAAGTTCCATGTTGGCATGACCTAGTCTTCTATGCCATAGCCAATTAGTTTCATTTTGAGCTGAAAAACAAATAGTATCTTGTGAGGTAATTTCTTCAAAATCGATTGTATAAACATTGTTGCTTCTAAAAGCAGTAAAACAAATATTACAATCATGATTATTCAAAATAATGCACTTATCCATTTTGAAAGTAACTGTAAATCTTTATCACATAATTGACTTATACTCAAAAGATTATGTTTTAGACCTTCAACAAGTAGAACATCTTCAATTATGAGAGAAGATTTATTACCAATTTTACCTATTCCCACGATCTTCCCTTTCGAGTTGTCTCCAAATGTCACGTGTCCTTCTTCTTTAGATCTAAAATCAAAGAACTTAGTCTTGTCTCTCGTCATGTGTCTTGAACATCCACTATCTAAAAACCATTTGTTTTTGCTTGTAGAGGACTTCATGCATACCTATAAAAACAATTAAAATGATTTTTCTTGGTACCCAAGTTCTTTGGGTCCTTTATTTATTAGTATTAGAAGAAACAAGATTTTTAGGTACCCATATGGCCCTAATAGTCATTGTATGTTTTCTTCTAATAGGACAAGCATGATAATTATGACCATTTCTATTACAAAAATTGCAAATAACATGTGACATATATGAAGATCTTGAGTGATTATAATAGTATCCTTTTTTGACAAATTTATTATGAAAAGAATTTTGAATATTGGACTTTGATGTAGAAGGATTATCAAAGAAATTTTTATAAGGTTTGTATTTTTGTTTTGGCATATATCCCAAGCCTGCCTTGTCAAAAACACATCTTTGACTACCAAGAAGTTTTTCAAAATTTCTTTTTCCATTCGTAAAGTTTTCAACAATATTTTCTAAATCAGTTTTCTTCTTCTTTAACTCAATATTTTCATCTTTCAAAACAATACTTTCTTTTCTTAAAGTATCAATTTCGTTTGTTAAAGAAGAATTTTTCTTTTTCAAAGCAGTATACTTGATACCCAATTTTTCAAATTCCTCATATACCTCTTCTAAAACATTTTGCAATTCTTCATATGAAGGATCATTAATATTATCAAGATTTGTTACCTCAATGTCATCTTTAGCCATAAGACAAAGATTTGCTGATTCTCCATTGCTTGCTTCACTATCTGAGCTACTTGAATCATCATCCCATGTAGCTTTCATTGCTTTCTTGCCTTTGTATCGATCTTTCTTTAGCAGAGGACAATCTGGTTTGATATGACCAGGCTTATTGCATTTATAACAAATTAAAGTGTCATTTTTACCTGAATCTTTCTTGGAAAACTTTTTGAAGGATTTCCTCGGAGGAGTTTTATTTTTCTTTAAGAACCTCTGAATTCTTCTTGTTATCATCGCAACTTCTTCATCTTTGTCGTCATTTTCCTCATCTTCATCACTTTCACTTTCATGAGGAACAGCTTTAAGTGCCAAGCTCTTCTTTGGCTTTCCTTCTTCTTCTCCTCTTTTCAATGTGTATTCATGGGTGATAAGTGACCCGATGAGTTCATTCACTTCGAGCTTCTTGAGATCTCTAGCTTCAAGAATCGCTGTCACTTTTGATTCCCAACGTTTTNAGAATTTCCCGATGTGTTCGTAGATGATTTGCCGGGGTTACCCCCAGTCCGCGAGTTGGAGTTCGCTATCGATCTAGAACCCGGGGCGGCTCCTGTGCATAAAGCCCCTTACCGTATGGCACCAGCCGAGTTGAAAGAGTTGAAAGCCCAGTTGCAAGAGTTGGTCGACAAGGGGTTTATCCAGCCAAGTACTTCGCCATGGGGTGCACCAGTTTTATTTGTTAAAAAGAAAGATGGCACTCTTAGAATGTGTATTGATTATCGAGAGCTTAATAAAGTGACAATAAAGAATAAGTACCCTCTTCCAAGAATTGACGACTTATTTGATCAGCTTCAAGGAGCGGCTATCTTCTCGAAGATTGACTTGAGATCGGGATATTATCAGCTGCGAATAAGAGATAGAGATGTCCCCAAGACTGCTTTTAGATCAAGATATGGGCATTACGAGTTCAAAGTGATGCCTTTTGGGTTGGCTAACGCTCCTGCAGCTTTCATGGATCTGATGAACCGGGTTTTTCGACCTTATCTGGATTCTTTCGTAGTGGTTTTTATTGATGATATTTTAGTTTATTCCCAGAATGTTGACGAGCATGCTTATCACCTTCGCTTAGTGCTTGGGAAGTTACGAGAGCACCAGTTGTACGCGAAGCTTAGCAAATGTGAATTTTGGCTGGAAGAAGTCAGATTTCTCGGGCATGTAATTTCCCAGGACGGTGTGGCAGTTGATCCCAGTAAGGTGGAAGCTATTTTATCATGGCAGCGTCCATCGACTGTGCGCGAGATCCGAAGTTTCTTGGGACTTGCTGGATACTATAGAAGATTCGTGGAGGGATTTTCCCGATTATCCGGTCCTCTCACCGCTTTGACTAGAAAGAATGCAGAGTTTGTTTGGTCAGACAAGTGCGAGAGGAGTTTCCAGGAATTGAAGAACAGATTGACAACTGCGCCAGTTTTAGCACTTCCAAAACCGCTTGAGCCGTTTGTTGTTTTTAGTGATGCATCTA
Organism: Carya cathayensis; assembly: GCA_011037825.1. Taxonomy (NCBI): domain Eukaryota; kingdom Viridiplantae; phylum Streptophyta; class Magnoliopsida; order Fagales; family Juglandaceae; genus Carya; species Carya cathayensis. The sequence continues at coordinate 119,760 of QGSO01000340.1, forward strand.
AATTTGGTTTGGGGTGTGTTCTCATGCAAGGAGGACGGGTCGTGGCTTATGCGTCTCGTCAACTGAAAGACCACGAGAAGAATTACCCGACACATGATTTGGAATTGGCCGCCATAGTGTTTGCCCTTAAGATTTGGCGACACTTTTTATATGGAGCAGTTTGCGAGATCTACACCGATCACAAGAGTCTGAAGCATTTATTTTCTCAGAAGAATCTCAACATGAGGCAAAGGAGATGGTTAGAGCTAATAAGCGACTATCAGTGCGAGATTAAATACCACCCAGGAAAAGCAAATGTAGTTGCAGATGCCTTGAGCCGGAAATCACACTTAGAGGATGAAGCTGAATCTTCTGGAGTGGATTCTTTACTTTGCGGGTTGAGAAGGCTCCTTATTGGAAGTTCGCAGCAAGAGGAAGTGATATCTTCAATTCTTGATATTCGGGTAATTGATTTTGAAGAATTGAAGACTCTTCAGAGAAAAGATCCGAAGCTGTTGGACATTAGAAAAAGGGTCAGAAAATCTAGAGGGCCGTTGCACTACAGTTTGGATAAAGATGGGATTCTTCGATTCCGAGATCGTAGAGTAATTCCTAAGGACTCGGAATTTAAGGAGCGAATTATGACGGAGGCTCACGCAGCTCCCTATTCCGTTCATCCGGGTAGCACCAAAATGTATCGGGACTTAAGGAAAAATTATTGGTGGGAAGGAATGAAGAGGGATATTGCCTTGTATATTGAGAGATGTGGCACTTGCCGTCAAGTCAAGGCCGAGCATCAAAGACCAGCAGGTTTGCTCCAGCCTCTACCTGTTCCTGAATGGAAATGGGATGACGTCTCTATGGATTTTGTAGTAGGCTTACCGAGGACTCCCAGTGGAAAGAACTCAGTTTGGGTAATTGTTGATCGACTGACTAAGTGTGCTCATTTCTTACCGGTCAATAATACGGATTCTCTGGGAAAATTGACCCGCTTGTATGTAAAGGAAATAGTGAGACTACATGGGATACCCAAGAGCATAGTGTCGGACAGAGATCCAAGGTTCACCTCCCATTTTTGGAAAAGTTTGCAGGCGGCTTTAGGTACTAAATTAAAGTTTAGTACTGCTTATCACCCCCAGACAGACGGCCAGTCAGAGCGCACGATTCAAACTCTCGAAGATATGTTGCGAGCGTGTGCTTTAGATTTTCAAGGAAGTTGGGAGAATCACGTGCCACTCATAGAATTCGCGTATAATAACAGCTTCCATGCATCCATCCAAATGGCTCCTTATGAAGCTCTGTATGGTAGAAAATGCAGATCACCCTTATGTTGGGATGAAGTCGGGGAGAAGAAAATAATTGGACCCGAGATAATACAGGATATGCAAAATCAGATTCAGATTATAAGAGATAACATGGCTGCAGCGCAAAGTCGTCAAAAGAGTTACGCGGATACCAGGAGGAGAGAATTGTCTTTCGAACAAGGCGATTGGGTTTATCTTAAGGTCTCTCCCATGAAAGGAGTTAAGCGTTTTGGGAAGAAGAGAAAGCTGGATCCAAGATATGTTGGACCTTTTCAGATTTTGGAGAAGGTAGGGTCCGTCGCTTACAGAGTTGCTTTACCAGAATATTTTGGAGATATATACAATGTCTTCCATGTATCGTCTTTAAAGAAGAGTTTTGGACAACAAGAGCCACGTTTTGTCGACCCAGAGAATATTCAGTTGCAACCGGACCTTACTTATGAGGTTGTTCCATCGCAGATCATGGATTGGAAGGAGCAACAGTTAAGGTCTAAAACGATATATCTGGTTAAGGTGGCCTGGGGAGATCCGTTAGCTCAAGATTTCTCCTGGGAGCGAGTAGTGGACATGAGGGAGCAGTACCCCTACTTGTTCGAGTGATGACGGTACGTTTTCTTAATCTTGGTTGCAGTTGGTTTTATGTGGAATTGTATGGCTTGTTTCAAGTTGGTGTTCGGCCTGCAAATTTCGAGGACGAAATTTGTTTTAAGGGGGGGAGGATGTGATGACCCGCTTTTATGTGTATTTTCACTGAAGGGATATTTTAATTTAATTAAATATTTTATAGTACTTTTATTTTAAATTATCGAGTTTTAAATAGATTTTATTGGCTGTTGAATTTAAATTGTGATTTAATTTATTTTGGCTTGTTTTTGGTTTTAAAAATTTAAATAGTTGGTTTTTACTAGTTATTTATTTTATTTTAGCTTATTGATGTGTTTAAAATATTTTATTGGTGTTTATTTATTTATTTGATGTAGTGTTAATTTATTTTAATCGTTTTATGTTTTTATACCGTTTTCGGCTGATCAGTCTTTGGACTTCCGACGTGAGGACTGGACCTCATTATTTCCTTCATCTTTTTTCTTTTTCTTTTCTTTTCCTCTTCTTTTTCTTTTTTCTCTTTTTTCTTTTTTCCCTTTTTTCTCCTCTCTCCCGCTCGGACTCTCTCTCCCCGCGTCTCTCTTTCTCTCTCTCTCCTCACCCACGCCGGAACCAAGCCCCACCCAGGCCCGCCGTTCGCCGGCGTCGTGCCCGACGCCACCCCTGCCGGTCGACTCCCCTCCGGCCGGTGATCACTCCCCCCAACTCCCAGCCCCAACCGGCCGGCCGTTTGGCCGGAAAACGCCCAAAAAGCCGCACGGTTTGTGGCTCGATCCGCCGCCGTCGCTCCACCTCCGGCCACCACCTCTTCACCACTTCTTCCCCTACTCCTTGCCGACCTAACCCACCCATCCCCGGCCTCAAACGGTCACCGGAGCGGCTCCCACGAGCTCAACTCCGATTTGCCCTTTTTCCGCCCCTACCGGCGTTTTCGCCGCCACCCACGGCCAAAACTCACTTCCACTAGCTTCATAAACATCCTAGACCATTCCCTATCAATTTGGTGTCTTGGTTTGTCCCCGGTCAAAAGTGGGTATTTTGCGACCCACGGGAACAGTGCATTTGCACTGTTACGTTGCTTTCGCATCGCCGTTCGCTTCGCGCCGAACCTTCTAAAAATCCTATATAGCGCTGTAAGTATTTTCCAAACGCTACTTTTAGATTTAAATGTATTTTACTCTTTCAATAAATTATTTGGTTGGTTCGCTGATTCCGGACTGAGTCCGAGGAGTTCGGGGGTCGGCTGGATGGAGGACGGAGTTGCTTGATTTGTTGTGCTATGGTTGAATTTATTTGTCGAGCATTGAAATTGGCATTTACATGATGCATGCACTTGTATTTTATTTTATTGGATAAAATCATGTTTTTTGGCGTAAATGGTTTTTGGGAGTGTGCGTATCACGAGCCCAAGCCGGGATGGGTTATTATCTCGGTGGAGCTCCTCTGGTCACTCGGGAGTGGATAATACTGAGTGACATCCCCTGGGTTGTCGCCGGGCGACGACCGGATCGCACGATACGGTAACGCTGTCGTGTCGACTCCGTGGTCCTTTTAGTGGCGGGGACTAGAGGATGGCCTGGCCAGGTACGCGCAAGGTGGAGGCGCGAGTCTGGGCATCACTCGTGTAGGTGTCACACGCGTAGACGTTACCTGCGGTGTGGCACAGAGCCAGAGTGTGCGGATGATCCCTAGGGGAGATCATGGTGCATGCATAATTGGTTGGTTTTCATGGTTTTCGGATATGGGCCATTTTCTAGGAAAATGGCGATGGTCTTGTGATCCATTTTCGGGGAAAATGGTGGTTTGGGCCATTATCTGGGATAATGGCGAGGCTTGGTTTTAAAGGTTATGTTTTTAAGCCAGTTGGGTTTTTGGCGTGCGTGGAAAATATGATTTATGAGTTTTGGAGCATTGACATTCATTCATACTTGTTGTTTGAGTTTAATATGCTTTTATCTAGTGGTGTTTGGGTTTTACTTACCTGCGGCACCATTTTTGGTACCGTAGATTTTGATGCAGCGTTCGAGGAGGAGGAGGAGGCTGAGCCCGAGGATACGGCTCCGCCGGAGTTCTGATTTGAAGTTATGCTTTGTACTTAGTTTTAAAACAATATTTATATCATGTAATATTTTATTATGTGCCTTTGAACCGTTTGTATTTTATTTAAGAAAAAATTCTGGTACTTAATATTTGCTTTGCTATCCGCTGCGTATCTTCTTGTGCACATGTGTCGCTTGCACACACTTGGCACTCGTCGTTAGGATGGTGACCCGTGATGTCACCATCCGGGCGCCTCGAATTCCCCGTATCCGTACGTGGGGATTTTGGGCGCCACATATAACAAATTAAAGTGTCATTTTTACCTGAATCTTTCTTGGAAAACTTTTTGAAGGATTTCCTCGGAGGAGTTTTATTTTTCTTTAAGAACTTCTGAATTCTTCTTGTTATCATCGCAACTTCTTCATCTTTGTCGTCATTTTCCTCATCTTCATCACTTTCACTTTCATGAGGAACAGCTTTAAGTGCCAAGCTCTTCTTTGGCTTTCCTTCTTCTTCTCCTCTTTTCAATGTGTATTCATGGGTGATAAGTGACCCGATGAGTTCATTCACTTCGAGCTTCTTGAGATCTCTAGCTTCAAGAATCGCTGTCACTTTTGATTCCCAACGTTTTGGTAGAGAGTTGAGAATTTTTCTTACCATCTCCACTTTGGAATAAATTTTGCCAAGAGCTGTCAAGCTGTTTATGATGTTAGTAAAACGAGTGTGCATGCTAGAAATAGATTCATCATCATTCATCTTAAACATTTCATATTCATGAGTAAGAATATAAATTTTTGATTCCTTGACTTGAGAAGTTCCTTCATAAGTAACTTCCAAGTTATCCCAAATTTCTTTTGCCGTAGCGCAAGTCATTACTCTATTAAACTCATTACCATTGAGAGCATTATATAATAACTTCATAGCAGTTAAATTCAAAGTATAAAGTCTATCGTCTTCACGATCAAACTCTTCTTCTTCTTTTTGGACCTTTACTCCATCAACCACTTTTGTTGGAATATAAGGTCCATTTACAATGCATTTCCAGATTTCTCGACCTTGAGCCTGAAGGAATATTCTCATTCTAACTTTCTAGAATGAGTAATTGTCTCCAAAAAAGAGTGGAGGCCGACTGCTAGATTGACCTTCACCAAATGAAGCTGCAATGTCAGCCATAAGATCTTAACTCAAAAGATAGTTAATCTTATAATAGAGCTCTAGCTTTGATACCAATTGTTGCCCAGATGACTAACACAAGAGGGGGGGTGAATTGAGTTGTATTAAAAAAAATAACAATTATAAATCAAATATATAATATAAAATATAAACAAAATATGAAACAACAATAAATATAAAGAGTAAGGGTAAGAGAGAAGCAAACTAGAGGTCAAGATCGAATGTCTCTCATTCAAGCATAATAGGAGTCAAATGAATGTCAGGATTGTGACTGACAGTCCCTCCGTATATAAAGACCTTTGGATGAGAGTCAACGTCTCACTTCTAAGATTTGTAAGGTGGTTACACTTTCTTCTGTTCGGAGTCACCAAGAAAGCAAGTGACTTCAGAACCTAAGATAGAAGGATCGGCATCAGCACAAACATAGTGTTAGAAATATTTTTCATGTAAGTTAGTGTGAGGACCGAGTTGAATCATGGGAAGAGATCACTTCTGAGAACAAAAGGTGACAAGGAGGCTGCCGAGTGAGCAAAGTGCGGCTAGTCTAGAAGAAGGGTCAGCATCACTATGTAGAAAGTTTGGCAGACATAGTTCAACATTGGGTGATTAAGGATTTTTTGCCCCACACTAGGCAAGCAAATGATATGCTAATTGTACCAAGGTGAGCAACGGGCAACGACAAACTCAATGAAAACACGAGAGCTCTCTAAGAGATAAAAAGAAGATGCTCAGAGGGCTGCAAGTGTCGTATACAAAGGCACATACTCCATAAGAGATCTCGCATCTGGAGTGAGCCTATGAAAAAACAATTATGAACCTGCAGGCCACATCATCTAATCTTAGAGTTTTCAAGAAAGCAAGTGACTTCAAAGCTTGCCATGGAAGGATCCACACTCGCGTTACTGTAATATTCAAAGTATTGTTCAGGTAGGTTAGCTCCTACGACCATATTGAGAATGTGGAATAAATGTTTGTGAGTATGTTGTAAGTTCAGGGTTTGCATATTTTGTAACTCATGTCCTTGCATATTCTTTTTCCACAAGTTTCATACATGTAGAGTGATTCTCCATGATGATCGGAGTGGAAGGTCTTCATATTGGCCTCACTTGATAACACAGGTAGAGAGAGTCCATGAGTTGTTCCTTCATGGTGTCCTTGTATATGTTGATCGAGTAGAGTGATTCCCCAAGTTGGATGGATTGGATTTTGTGCATGAGCTCACATGTTGGTTCAGTAGATTGATTTTCTACATTGAATAGTTGGGGTAATTTCCTATTGGTACTTATATGATGAGATATTGTGGATTTTGTGTGATTTGATAAAAGGGTGGTTCCACATTAATGATGAATATGCATATATGAGATTTGCTCAGACGGTGGTTTCTCGCCATGCATAATACTTGAGATTTATTGTAATGGTGATACCTCACCATGACTATGAATACATATGTTTTTTCCTGGAGGGTGACCATGCATAAATAATGTGTTCACAGGGTTTTTTTTTTTTAACATGAAACAATATAGACATATTCATTTTCATTGTCTCCCACTAATAGTACTATCATAGGTTTTAACATACTGGGACTTTTTAGAAGTCTCACTATGGTGGTCCCACATATTGTTTCGTTTACCAAAACAGTAGATCTTGATGTAGATTTAGCCAAGCAAAGTTTCACGAGAAAGAAGGACCAACTCCACTTGAGGTGTAGACACGAAAGCTTACCTCTGATTAGTAGTTATTTGTATTTGTTAACATGTGTATTTTAGTTAGGCAAACAAGCATGTACAGTATTTATTTGGGAATAAATGTCAATGACATACGGATATTACTATTGAAGGATAATTTTTCTTACTAGTACAAACCTTTAGTACATTTAGTACTAGTCCATGACTAATCCCTTTAATTTTTCCACTACGATTTATTTAACTTGACATGTTCTCAATTTTGAGAATATGTGCTTAGCCTCACATAAGATCTGGGGTGTTGCCAACCTATTGGCACCCTTGGCACCGCAAATGCTCACCAGACGCTTTACCGAAGAATAAGGGCTCCCACAATTTGGTCTTAGAGCTTCACGAATTTGGGTAAATCCATAATGTCATCTAGGAACAATACTAGAGTAATCGTATTTGATTCTTAGCATCATTGGCTTGAGAGTTAAGCTAGAAAGTGATAAACTTGTGTTGTGTAGCAGGATTTTGTTATGGTGCGACATAGAGTTTAGTGAAATGGACGTCGCATGGGTGATCGTGAGGGAGATCAACCTCGTGGTGAAGGAGATAGTGAAGTAGCACGAGCTATTAACCGTATCAATAATGTATTACAATAGCAACATGAGTTTTTCCAATGATGTGAGCTTCATATGGGTAGAGAGAGTCTCCATGATGACTGGAGTGGAACAAAATCTTGTTGGCCTCACTTGATGTGCGTGAAGGAGAACACCCTGAGCATATCAAGTGTGGTATCTTTGAGTTAGTTGGCTGGATAGAAGTTTTCTAGTGCAACATGTATATCTCTGTGTGAGAAAACTCTATGTGAGTGTTGACCTATATGGGACAAACAAGTCGGTTTGCATGTTGGTCTGGTGGGAGTGACTCAATGTCTAATGGTGAAGTGGATTCCCCTATAGCCATTTCAAGCGATGAATGTCTATGTCATGAATGAACATCTATGTGATGAATGTGATGAGTTTTATGTGCTTGAGAAGAGGGTGGCTCGTTGCCTCGATGACCTATACATATACATATATTGAGTTTTGCATAGAGGGTAATTTCTCAATAAGGTGATTCCTCGACATGCTTATGTACTAGTATTTTATGGAGAGAGTGATTCCTCGTCATGCTTACGAATACATGTATTTTGCCTAAGAGGGGGTAATTCCTCACCATGCACTAACATATGTGTTCACCCATTTTGTTACATAAAAATGTACATTACAGGAGCATTGTCTCTCATTAGCAGTTTTATCATAGTTGCCTAACCTACCTATGGTTTGAACAACGGAACCATAAACTTTAATGCGAAGGTAGATTCAAAAGTGATACTTGAGGAGAAAGAGCCAATGTCACTTGAGGAATAAGTGCAGAACCCTGTTTTTAGTGTAGAATATGTCTACCCTCTTTGGGGAGTTGTACATATTTACTAGTCAGGTGACCAAATGTGTCCAGTTTGCCTCATTTTGGGTGTATAAACTGAGTATTTGGATATGCATGTATTTATTGGAAGAAATGGAAAATTGGGTGAATTTATAAATGGATTAGACTTCTAGTACTACAATGTTTAGCCTCCTGACTAAACCTCTATTTCTTTATGTTGTGATTCAATATCCATATCCTTAGACGTGCACTTCCATGTGAACTGCCTAACCTGATTAAAACCTTGTATCCTTGTCAGGTCTTTCACCAAGGAACAAGGTGCCATAAGAGAGATTTAAGAAGGAGTTTGATGACCAATACTTCCTCACAATCATGAAACAACAAAAATCAAAGGATTTCACTAATCTGGTCCAGGGCAGCATGACGGTCGAGTAATATGCTGCTAAGTTCATGGTGTTGGGAAGGTTTTCCCTTCATCTAATCTCTACGGAGGAGATGCGCATTAAATGGTTTGAAGATGGATTACAGTTGCATATACGAACGCATGTAGTCTATCATCAGAGATGGGATTTTCAAGAATTAGTTAACGTGGCCTCAATCACTGAGCGCAAACATCTCAATTTAGTGGTTGTTGCTTTAGGTCAAAACAGAGAATGTTTGTGGAAGAACAAAGAAATTCCGAGTTAAGTTTGTTACGAGGATAGGGTACGCCCAGAAACTAGACCTAGTGTATGTATAGGAAGCAAAGGACTAGTGTGCAGCCACTACCACAAGTTTTATGAGGGAGAGGGATGACAAGCATCACTCTTGTGCAAAGGATTTCCCTCAAGCGATTCAAGGACAAAGGATCAACCCCATTGGAGGATAGGGAGGCCGCAACCAGACTATGCAAACAATGGTGTACGCTTAAGCACCATGAGAGGTTGACGAGAACACTCCAGAGATTCAAGAGGTGAGCGTCATCACAGGTATAGAATCCCAACCTTAGTTTAGCTAAATAGTACTTTAAGAGATGTAGTTGTAAGTGTCCATAAATGCATCCCAGTCATTCGTGTCAAATACATTTGCTTGGATAAATGACCTTTGGACTGAACCAATACAATAGAGAGTCTTCGTAGAACTACCCACCAAAGAGGTAATATCTTGCACCAGGATAGCTACATGTTGCCTATAAGAAATGGGCAGAGTCGTTATAAAGGTGGACTTAATAGTGTTTAACTTACTCAAGCTTGATATTATCCTAGGGATGGACTGGTTGTTTTGACATTACGCGAGTATAAACTGTCGAAACGAGTAGTACAATTTCAATTGCCTGGAGAGGAAGGCAAGGTATTACAGGGCAGTAAATTACGGGCAATGCTAGAAATAATTACATCATTGCAAGCAAAAAAGGACTTTGCAAGTGGAGATGAGGCTTACCTAGTCCACTTAGTGCTAAGCCAAGGGGACCTAAGGAAGTACTAAGGATACCAATAGTAGATGAGTTTCCTTAAGTGTTCGAGCAATTGCCAGGATTAACCCCTGTGACGCCCCCAACTCTCGCTTGGGGTGCCCCCAACTCCCGCTTGGGATTTAACAAAGATTGAAGCATCGGACATGCATTACAAAGTTACAAACTCCCGTATATGATAGATAATGATGCAATAATTATAGTAGAATATAAGTGATTCAACATAATTATAGTACCATAATGACTAATGTAATGCCCTCGTCTCGCAGAGGTAGGAGAGTTACTTCCTATCAATTAAGCTCATATTTCAACAAAATAATTACAAACTCCAAATTCCCAATATTATATAAAAATTATGATTCAAACTAATTTTGTCGATATAATTAATTTCCCAAAATGCTAAGTCATCAAAACACAATACAATTTTCTTAATAAACTTCGTCAATACACATATAGAAACTCTTTAAGCTTAAACCACCATCCTTAAATCATCTCAACCAACGCTTCATAATCTGATCCTCAGTTGTAATATCCAAAATCATCTGAAAAATATTGTGGAGACATGGGGTGTGTTATCATCAACTCAATAAGCAGAGCACATATACTAGTGTGTACAACATGAGTCTTGTCATAAAGTTTCATATGCAAGAAACAGAAACATTTCATTTTCATATGCAAATCTCAAAACATATTATCAGGAAAAATAGAGCAACATTTCAATCTTTTCATAATCAGAAAAACCAACTGTTCATATTCAAAAAAACACTTTAGCATAACATAACTGAACATTCTCATCTTATCATATCATATCATATACCATGTTTAACCCCCATGGTAGGGTTGTGCTATCCCTTGTGACCAAACCAGACAGTATCATATTGTGAAACTTTCCCTTTTTCAATTTCGGAGCCCCAAGTGTGTACACAGGAAAGATCACATAAAAGTCCACTTTGCTTCCAAAGTGGGTGCACTCAATATTGGTACCAACCATATCACGTGAACCAGTATCATCATATCAGAACCATATTCAAAATTGGAATAAAAATATATAAGCATGCCAAAGGTTTTTCATATTCATATCATATCAAATCACGTGAGGAACACATTCATATCATTTTCAATGATCTATAACAAATCCAAAATATTTCATATCACATGAAAAAAAATCAAATATCGCTCTTTTTTTACATTTCAGAACTTATCAAATATTACTCATGTTTACACTTTTCATATCAAAAAGCATTTTCTATTTCATATAGATTTTATGAGTGAATGTAGAACACATAACTGGGGTTGTTTTCACATTCTCTTTTCAAAATATAACATGCACATTTTTACAAACCAACCTCAATTCATTTCTTTTTATGCAAATCCAGCATAAGAATCTCGCTTACATGGACTTTTTAGCTTTTCTGAATCTTTCCACAATCGAGCCAAATGAAAACCAATCGACACCTATACGGAATGCTAAACGTTCCAAAATTCTTAAAGAACTGCTAAAACTCTTCATCTACTTAAAAATCATACCATGGAAATAGCTTTGATAACTATCTAGTCATAAGAAATCTAATAAATACCATTATCATTAAAAATAATCTTAACTTATTATAATATAATTTTTATCAAAATGTGACGAAACAACTTAAATTCATTTCATTAACTTAATCATATTTAAAACTCATATCTCTATAAGCTAGTATTAAAACGATAATTTAATACTACTAACATATAACGTAGTAAGGAAATCATAAATATCTTAAACAATAATAGTTCATAAAATATATTTAATAATACTTACATTAAAAATCACCGTAAAATACTAATCATATCTAATTTAAAACTATGCAAGATTTATTCCATATAATAGGCTTAAAGTGTTTAAAAATAAAAGTTTAAACACTTACAGTTTACTACCAAAAATCCAATTATAAAAGTATTAGCTATAAACTTGATTTCACAGAATATAAATGTGAGACCAGCACATTTACAAATATAATTTTTTAAACAAGGTACAACGAGGCTACTACAGGCAGCAGATAAAATTAGTAAGTCCAAAATATGATATCTACAGTAGATTAAAAATAAGGGAAAAAATGTAAGCACTAATTTATTCTAACAACTTAAAAGGCATGCATAAGTTTTAAGTAAAATGCAAAACCAATCGGTTGTGTGACAACGAACTCATTGAGAATGGCCAAGGATGATGGAAGCGGTGGTTGGACAAGATCGACGGTGTATGGCTCAGCTGAAGAGCGCAAAGAGAGAGAGAGAGAGAGATAGAGAGAGAGAGAGAGAGAGAGAGAGAGAGAGAGAGAGAGAGAGAGAGAGAGAGAGAGAGAGAGAACCCAAGAGAAAGAGGGAGAGGGAGTTACGAACCATGATACATTGGGGTTGCAGTCCAACCATGGAGTCTTGCTTCATGATTTGCGGTGGCTCCACTTGCAGGTTCGCGGCTAGGCTACGACTCATGGGGGCAGTGATCGAAGGAAAACATGCTCTATTTTTGGCAAGTGAAAATAGAGGCCTCTTAGCTTGCAATGGTGGCTATGGCTTCGTGGGGCCTAGGCAGTGGGCAATGGGAAGGTCGTGAGGGTGCAACGTCTAGGACCTTGGGTTTAGATGGTGTACGTGGTTGGTTCCTTTCTCTCAGTGCCGAGTTGTTTGTACACGGCTTGGTGGTTGGGCTATGAAAACTTGAGGAGCAACAAGGTTGATCTGAGAACAGAGAAAGGGATAAGAATTAGGGAGAGTAAGTGAGAGAAATGAGGACGTGGGTAACGAAAGGGAAAAACGGTTGGGGAAAATCTTGGGGGATGCAATTCTGAAATGGCATGAGAATGGGTGAAAACGTTGGGGAAGAGAAGAGGGAGTAGAAACCGTCATGGGAGGGAGGAAAAATTCATAAAAAGAAAAAGAGATCCCTTATCTAAACGTGTCGTTCACCAAAAGGGCTAATATTTTCGCAGCATGGGCTAAGTTATGGGCTTGGGTACTGTGTACAACATTAGCCTTTTCATAAAGTTTCATATGCAAGAAATAGAAACATTTCATTTTCATATGCAGATCTCAAAACGTACTATCAGGCAGTATCATATTGTGAAATTTCCCCATTTTCAATCTCGGAGCCCCGAGTGTGCACACAGGAAAGAACACATAAAAGTCCACTTTGCTTCCAAAGTGGGTGCACTCATATCATATCAAATCATGTTGGTACCAACCATATCACGTGGACCAGTATCATCATATCATAACCATATTCAAAATTAGAATAAAAATAGATAAGCATGCCAAAAGGTTTTTCATATTCATATCATATCATATCATGTGCAGAACACATTCATATCATTTTCAATGATCAATAACAAATCCAAAATATTTCATATCACTTGAAAAAAAATCAAATATCATATTCGCTCTTTTTTTACATTTCAAAAAATGTCAAATATTGCTCATGTCTACACTTTTCATTTCAGAAAGCATTTTCTGTTTGATATAGATTTTATGAGTGAATGCATAACACATAACTGAGGTTATTTTCACATTCTTTTTTCAAAACATAACATGCACATTTTACAAACCAACCTCAGTTCATTTCTTTTTATGCAAATCTCGTATAGAAATCCTGCTGACATAGACTTTTTAGCTTTTCTAAATCTTTCCACAATCAAGCTGAATGAAAACCAATCGACACCTATACGGAATATTAAACGTTACTAAACTTCTAAAAGAACTGCTAAAACTCTTCATCTACTTAAAAATCATACCACGGAAATAGCTTTGATAACTATCTAGTCATTAGAAATCTAATAAATACCATTATCATTAAAAATAATCTTAACTTATTATAATATAATTTTTATCAAAATGTGGCGAAACAACTTAAATTCATTTCAAAAATTAACTTAATCATATTTAAAGCTCATATCTCTATAAACTATTATTAAAACGATAATTTAATACTACTAACATATAACGTAGTAGGAAATCATAAATTTCTTAAACAATAGTAGTTCATAAAATATATTTAATAATACTTACATTAAAAATCATCGTAAAATACTAATCATATCTAATTTAAAACTATCCAAGAATTATACCATATAATAGGCTTAAAGTGTTTAAAAATAAAAGTTTTAACACTTACTAAAATTTTTAACACTTACAATTTACTACCAAAAATCAAATTATAAAAATATTAGCTATAAACTTGATTTCACAAAATATAAATGTGAAATTAGCACATTTAAAAATATAATATTTTGAAACAAGGTACAACGAGGCTACTATGGGTAGCAGATAAAATTAGTAAGTCCAAAATATGATCTACCACAGATTAAAAATAAGGGTAAAAACGTAAGCCCATATTTATTCTAACAACTTAAAAGGCATGCTTGAGTTTTACGTAAAATGCAAAACCAACGGGCTATGCGATAGCGAACTCACCGAGAATGGCCAAGGACAACGGAAGCAATGGTTGGACAAGATCAACGACATATGGCTTGGCTGAAGAGAGAGAGAGAGAGAGAGAGAGAGAGAGAGAGAGAGAGAGAGAGAGAGAGAGAGAGAAACCTGATCAAATCATTAGAAAATGTGTGCCTGAGCATGAGATGCAAGCTGTCCTTTCTTTTTGCCATAGTGAGGCGTGTGGGGGTCATTTTTCTGCACACAAGACAGTTGCAAAAATTTTACAAAGTGGTTTTTATTGGCCTCATTTGTTTAAAGATGCATATAGTTTCTGCAAGACTTGCGAGTCATGTCAGAAATTAGGTGCTGTCACGAAAAGGAATATGATGCCTTTAAAACCCATTTTGGTCATAGAGATTTTTGATTGTTGGGGAATTGATTTTATGGGGCCATTTCCTTCTTCTTTTGGTTATTTGTACATCTTAGTGGCCATTGATTATGTTTCAAAATGGGTCGAAGCCATACCATGTAAAACAAATGACCATAAGGTGGTGCTTAAATTTTTGAAGGAAAATATTTTTGCTAGATTTGGCATGCCTAAGGCCATCATAAGTGATAATGGCACCCATTTTTGCAACAAGCCTTTTGCTGCCCTCTTGCATAAGTATGGCATTCACCACAAAGTTTCTACCCCATATCATCCCCAAACGAATGGCCAAGTTGAACTTGCTAATAGGGAAATCAAGACCATTTTGGAAAAAACTGTGAGTCCGAACCGAAAGGATTGGTCTTTGAAATTAACCGATGCATTATGGGCATACAGGACTGTGACGCCCCCAAATTCCGCTTGGGATTGAACGGACATTTGAAGCGTCGAGACATGCAACACAAGGTTACCTGCCCCCGTTCATGACAGATAAGATGCAATGTTCCTAACATGCATCTAGCATTATGCAATATTCGCAGCGGATAATTTTTCTCTTTAGCAAAACTATGCACCAAACCAAAAATATCCCAAATACTTGAAACATATTTCATACATAAAGGCATACTAAAAAGCCGTGATCACCACACTAGTCTAAAATGGTTGTGATCAAAAGAATACTTGAGATACAACTCCAAAAGTACAAGTATTAACCTAAGTTAAATACTATACCATCATCAACATCGCACCGTGGCCTAGTCGACCGTATTCAGTTGGTCAGATTCCAATTCTCCTTTGGGTCCTGTAACAAGATCTACCATTCGGGGGAATGGTAGTTGGGACTACCACAGTGAGATTTGATTACAAATCTCAGTAAGTTAACATAAAACTCACACACAGGTTAAAAATGCATGCATGGCAGTAAAAGCATAAATGCATAATTATAGTCATACATAAACATAGTATAACTTGACATATAGCATGACTTAACCAGAACTTAAGCGTGAACTGAACTTGACTTAACATGGCATGAACTTAAGCTTAAAACATAACATGAACAAACAACATAACATGAACATGAAACATAACATGGACTTGAAATATAGCATGAACGTAAACCTGCATAACATAAATAAGAACTTGAAAATAACATAAACTTGAACATAACATGTACGTGAGTATAACATAACATGGACTTGATCTAAAACTTGACTTATCATGTATTTGATCTGAACTGGACTTAACATAAACTTGAAATCTTATTCAATTGTCTTGATTAATAACGTGCGTTAATACGTACTCCACAGTTGTTGGGCCCTACGTATTCAAGTAACATAAAACATAATACGTACTCCACAGTTGTTGTGGCCCCACGTATTCTACATGTCACAATTGCTGTGTCTCATGTAGTGTATGCTCCACAGTTGTTGTGGCCCCATACTTCATGCTCCACAGTTGTTGTGGCCCCATGAATACACATAACATAAAAATATAATACGTACTCCACAGTTGTTGTGGCCCCACGCATTATAAGTAACATAAATATAATACGTACTCCACAGTTGTTGTGGCCCCACGCATTATAGTAACATAAATATAATACGTACTCCACATTGTTGTGGCCCCACGCATTATAAGTAACATAAGATATAATACGTACTCCACAGTTGTTGTGGCCCCACGCATTATACGTAACATAAAATATAATACGTACTCCACAGTTGTTGTGGCCCCACGCATTATAAGTAACATAAATATAATACGTACTCCACAGTTGTTGTGGCCCCACGCATTATAAGTAACATAAGATATAATACGTACTCCACAGTTGTTGTGGCCCCACGCATTATAAGTAACATAAAGATATAATACGTACTCCACAGTTGTTGTGGCCCCACGCATTATAAGTAACATAAATATAATACGTACTCCACAGTTGTTGTGGCCCCACGCATTATAACGTAACATAAGATATAATACGTACTCCACAGTTGTTGTGGCCCCACGCATTATAAGTAACATAAATATAATACGTACTCCACAGTTGTTGTGGCCCCACGCATTATAAGTAACATAAATATAATACGTACTCCACAGTTGTTGTGGCCCCACGCATTATAAGTAACATAAAATATAATACGTACTCCACAGTTGTTGTGGCCCCACGTATTATACGTAACATAACATATCTTATCTTTCTTAATGCATGAGATATTAATTAATATCATATACTTTTCTAACATGGCGTATACTTGTAAATGGCACAATATGATTTAATCATAAACATTTCATGGCATAATTATATCATATGGCATACTTAACATGGCATACTTATAACATACATCATTGTATGACAGAAAAGATTATGTAACAGATAATTATTCATGAGATATTAAATCATACGTAACAGATGAACATATAATGACATATCATGACATGGCATATACGATAACATACATACATAAATTGTAGTTCCTCTTACCATCACACATACACAATAAACTGATAGTAAGTTAGAGGCTAACTTACCTCGATCGTCGCGTTCTATGAGAATAGAGCGCGAGACACGAGGAACTGCACAACAGCTGGAAGAGGAACACTCAAGTCCTTAAGATTTTCACTTCTGAACTCAATTGCCATATTGTAAGCACTTGCAACACCACGGCCAACTTGAGGTTTCACTATACTCGGAAGAGATAAATTGACTTCAGAAAGCTTTGCACTAAAACAAGTTCATTAAAATTATCAATAACAACCAAACAAACAACTCATTTCTCAATCCATATACTCTTAGCCATAGTCAACCACAAGATGACACCAGTCATCCCGGACTATAATCCATATCATCACTGCTTCGGGACACTGTCATACAGTTTCCCAACATTACACCATACGCTCCACACTTCTCTGCTACGCCATTCAACCCTTCGTGACACGCCATCCGGTGTATCACGACTTAGTACAGAGTACACTCACGTGAACTCTCTTCCATTCACACTACAAAACCCATCACTGCGATACACGTCTCACGGTGCATCGCTACGCGACACGGAGTACGCGCTACGCGTACTTCCTTCGCTACAACACTCATCAACACGATGCACATCACACGATGCATCGCCATACCACACGGAGTACACTACATGCGTACTCCCTTCCTTCTACGACCCACATCACTACAGCGCACGTCGCGCGGCGCGTCGCTGCATTACACAGAATACGCTACACGCGTATTCTCTTCACACAACCCGCCGTATCACATCTACGGCATCCATCTCACGCCTATACTTCACAGCACAGTCCACAAAACTACAAAATCAAGCCTAACACTTCACAACCACACTTCGTTTCACAACTACGCAGCGAACTCCACAAACACTAACTACACAGTCTACAGCCAACCAAATCAACTATGTTAAACATAAATAACTAAAGATAGAGGGTTAAGACGAGAGAGATGTGATTGCTGTCGGGAAAGAATCCAAAACTGATAATTTTAGCGGGCTGTTACAAGGACTGCATATAAAACTGTTTTGGGTATGTCTCCTTATCGGTTAATCTATGGTAAGGCTTGTCACCTCCCTGTTGAGCTTGAACACCGTGCATTTTGGGCCATCAAAAAGTTTAATTTTGATCTTGATCAAGCTGGATCTTTGAGGAAATTACATCTTTGTGAATTAGAGGAACTTCGGAGGGATGCTTATGATAATTCTAAGCTGTCCAAGGAACGTATGAAGTCTTTCCATGATAAGCATATTCAAAGAAAATCATTTGAGCCTAATCAACAGGTTTTACTCTACAATTCTCGACTTCATTTGTTCCCTGGCAAGTTAAGATCCCGATGGAGTGGCCCCTATGTGGTTAAAACAGTTTTCCCTCACGGTGCTATTGAGGTTGTCAATCCTCAAAATGGAAATGCTTTTAAGGTTAATGGTCAAAGGCTCAAGCCTTTTATTTCTAACTTTGCACCTGAGGAATCTACTCTACATTTGCTTGATCCAAATTGATGGTCATTGATTTATCCTGTTCTTTTCATTATTTTCTTTTGTTTTGCAGTTTTTATTTTTATTTTGATTGCATTCATTTCAAGCCGTCCAGGTACTTCCTTTTTNTTTAACACTTACTAAAATTTTTAACACTTACAATTTACTACCAAAAATCAAATTATAAAAATATTAGCTATAAACTTGATTTCACAAAATATAAATGTGAAATTAGCACATTTAAAAATATAAATTTTGAAACAAGGTACAACGAGGCTACTATGGGTAGCAGATAAAATTAGTAAGTCCAAAATATGATCTACCACAGATTAAAAATAAGGGTAAAAACGTAAGCCCATATTTATTCTAACAACTTAAAAGGCATGCTTGAGTTTTACGTAAAATGCAAAACCAACGGGCTATGCGATAGCGAACTCACCGAGAATGGCCAAGGACAACGGAAGCAATGGTTGGACAAGATCAACGACATATGGCTTGGCTGAAGAGAGAGAGAGAGAGAGAGAGAGAGAGAGAGAGAGAGAGAACCTGAGAGAAAGAGGGAGAGGGAGTTACAGACCATGCTACGTGGGGGTTGCAGTCCGACCATGGAGTCTTGCTTCGGTGGCTCCACTTGCGAGTTCATGGCTGGGCTACGACACATGGATGGCAAATGACTGGGTGGCTTGCATGGAGGCATTGAAAGAAGGAAAACATGCCCTGTTCTTGGCAAGTGAAAACATAAGCTTTTTAGCGTGCGATGGCAACTATGGCTTCGTGTGGCCTGGGCAGTGGGCTATGGGAAGGGCATGAGGGTGCAACGTCTGAGACCTTGGGTTTAGATGGTGTACATGGTTGGTTCCTTTCTCTCAGTGCCGAGTTGTTTGTACACGGGCTGGGTGGTTGGCTATGGGAACTTGAGGAGCAACAAGGTTGATCTTAGAACAGGGAAATGGATAAAAATGAGAGAGAGCATTTGAGAGAAATGAGGACGTGGGTAACAGAAGGGGAAACGGTTTGGAAAAATCTTGGGGGATGCGGATCTGAAATGGCATGAGAAGGGGTGAGAACGTTAGGGAAGGGAAGAGGGAGTGGAAACCGTCATGGGAGGGAGGAAAAAAAACATGAAAAGAAAAAGTTATCCCCTTACCTAAATAGCGTCGTTTACCAAAAGGGCTAATATTTTCGCAGCCTGGGCCAAGTTATGGGCCTTGGTATTAAAACTAATATATTGACTTAAAAATATACCTTGTTAAATGTTTGTCAAGTAAGCTATGAATTGTAACATAACATAGTTAGGGAGTATCAACGCCTTATTACAAAACGTTAGTATAACATAGTCTGTAACTAACATAATGGAATCATCAAATAATTTGCTTTATTTTCTTAATGGTAGCCAAAACCATCTCTACAAACATCACAATCAACTCCATTTTCTTGTATGGATCAAGCTCTTCCTCAGTCAATTTCATCCAAGAGGCTTTGTTTGATACCATCCTACCCCACTAGATCCGATCTTGCTAAGACTTTTACCATTCCGAGGGAGATGGTAGTTAGGACCACCTTGGTGAGATTCTTTGAAATCTCAGCAAGTTAACAACCAATATGAACAATGATAATATAAAAATGACAGATAATGAAAATCAGATTATGCATGATCATGCTCATCTGATGTTCATGCTTTGCAAAAACTGTATTTTTCTCCCATTCAGTTTTCTTAACATCTCTCGTAAAACATTTATGCAAATTTTCATATAGCGAACATATAGTGCTTATTCATTTCTTAGTGCTCTGTAAATTCAAATGGTATCTCTAGAGAAACATTTACCATTCATATGGCACCTCATGGTTCCCTATTAGACCATGTGAATGTACTCGTTATCGCACCACGTCATAGGTTTTGTCCGGATGTGACTACGTCATCGGAGATACTCAGGTAGTTCGAATTAACATCACAAGAGTATTCATAATGTGCACCCACTAGCGTTCGAAGCCCATAAATCTTTTGATCACATTCAAAACCAGTTGACTATATTTTATCAATCCAGGAGACTTTACTCCATTATTAGTTACTCTAGAGTGGATAGAGAAGTCTCACTAAGATAATCCTCCATCCTAGTATTGGGTCGTGATAAAATAATTTCATGCTATGCTTATGTTTCATGACAAAAAGATATTTCATGACACATGTTCATATTGCGTAACATGTAATCATGCTTTATGCCAAATGACATACAGGAAAGTTGTAACAGAACGTAGGTTTAAATCTTTAGTATGTATAGGCTTAAACTATATGAGCAACAAGTTGGATTTCAATTTGACACACAAAAGCCCATGTGTATCTTGGGAAAGCTGAAAAACACATGGCACGTGACAGATGTCAAAGAAATCCTAAAGGGCATAGCAATCAGAGGGAGCAAAATCTCTCAACAGGCAGAGGACATGCTATAGATGATGCAATCTGTCAGATGATAGAAATGATAAGACAACAAAAGGATTTATCTAATAGGTAGGCACAACAACAACACAAGATCAGATAGATAGAAAAGACCAGTAGAGGTCAGGAATAAGAGGCCTCTCTTATGAAAGGTTTATGGTATACCGATACCCTAGTTTTTTTGGGTATTGAAGGACCTATGAGGTCTAATAAGTGGTTACCTGATTTTGATAGGACATTCAAAATTAGTGGTTGTACCGAAGAACAAAAAGTGCAGTATGCTGGGCATTTACTGCAAGGTTAAGTCGGTATTAGTGGGATACAAAATCACAATTTTTGATAAGGGAGTTAGGTAACATAATAGCATTGACCTGGGAAAGATTCAAGAAAACGTTTGATAATAGGCAAATAGCTTTGACTTGGGAAAGATTTAAGCAAAAGTTTGATAATGGTTCTTTCCAAAATTAATTAAACAAAAAAGGGTGTAGGAGTTCGCATTACTGGTACAAAGGAATGCTATGTTGAGTAATATGCTACAAAATTTAAGAAACTTGAAATATTCACTCCTTATTTGAAAGCCACTGAGAAAATGCAAGCTTAGAAGTTTCAAGAAGGTTCGTAACCCCCTTACACTTGATCTTATGAAAGTTTATGTATCTTATGCAACGTGAAATGCGTGAGATACATATGTGGAATTAAACATGATGAATGACATGCTTACAAATATCATGACATGTGTGATACGTAAACTCTGACTTCCAAAGAACTAGCTTTAATTATAAAATATATATATATATATAACTAACTAACTAATATAAGCTAATCCTAATTTATGATCAAGCTACTTACCTTGTAGTGTTGCTTCATAAAATTATTAATAAAAATCGATCACAGTGCTAGACTGGGTATATTGGGTTCGACCACTGCACTTATGGAGGTTTAAGGTTTTTTTCAAATAACACACAGATTTGAGATATTTATAGAGAGATTTGGGATAGGGTGTTGACGAGTTTGAGTTGGACTCGGTTAATACATATAATGACACTAATCTACTGAACACTTAGTCATGATCATCTAAGAAGAGAGTTTGAATTTAAAAATATGATCTAGTAGTTTATTCATGTGGAATTTGGATAGTGAGATGAGATAAGATGATTTTAGATGAAAGTTAAAAGTTGAATAAAATATTGTTAGAATATTTTTTTTAATAGTATTATCGTTTTGGGATTTGAAAAGGTTGAATTGTTTATTATATTTTGTTTGAAAA
Organism: Carya cathayensis; assembly: GCA_011037825.1. NCBI lineage: Eukaryota > Viridiplantae > Streptophyta > Magnoliopsida > Fagales > Juglandaceae > Carya > Carya cathayensis. The sequence goes on from QGSO01000340.1 coordinate 141,916, forward strand.
ATTGTGAAAATTGTAATGATGAGATGAGATGAAATGAGATGGTTTTGTTATCCCAACTCAACCTCAATGTAGGATTGATAGTGGTTGAAACTGCATGGGACACTTCAATTAGTGATGATTTTAAATTGAAATAAATTTCTACTGGCCAATCCTCAAATTCTAATTGAAGTCTAACTTGTTCCATAAATAATAAATGGAATTTAACCTAGTTATTGAGTCTAATTAAAACTCTTAATTAAACTCAATAATTTATCACTCATGAGCTTATCCAATATGGCCCATTAAATATAATTTAGGCCCAATAAAAATTATCAATATTTCAACCTTAGAATTATTGCGCTGGGTCGTTACAGAATAGTACATATAATAATACTTAAAAACATGATTAGAGCATTGAGCATTCATTTTTAAAAACAATCTTCATAACTACATAATTTAGACATTAAGAAATTTCGAAAGAATGTGATGGTGTTTACTTGTGTAACTAAAAAAGATGCATAACTCCTAGGCATTGGTGAAAGTGGTAGGGACCTTGGTCTTGGGGGTCTGCTCCCCCAAGGTTGAAGGCCAAACCTTAGGTACAAACAATTTCTAGGGCCCACAAAGTGCCAATGTTTTACCTAATTTGTGTGATGTGGGTGACCTGCAAGGGTCTAGAGTTTATGTAACGCCCGTCCTTATGGTGGGTCCTTTTCATATTCGATTTTGATAAAACTCGACGGGAATTACTATTCCTTTTAAAATTATTTTCCATCCATGCCAGGATACAAAAGACTCCATGCTATAAATAAAATTCATTTTCTTGATTAAAAGATTACAGCGGAAAACATTAATTTTCATAATTTAAGTTTTCATATAAAAACATCTTGCCTAGGCCTTCGTGCTCTTCCCCCTTGGGCTGTGCCAGTCCTGACCTGTCATGCTCATCTTGTGCCTAGGAGGGCACACATAAAAACTAAAATGAGTCGATAACTCGTAAGCATTACTTCATACAGTCAAAATATAATAACATAGATTTTTAGTCATGCATTTATCATTCCATACATACATATCTTACATAGCATGCATACGTCTTTCTTTTCATTTTAAAATGTTGGAAGGTGGGGTTTTTCTTTATAAACATGTTTTCTTCTTTAAAACAATTCCCCATGCATCGCTGCCTTCATTTCTTAAAGAATCTGTTCATGCATTCGTTCTTTTACATACATTCATGCATACATACATTAATACGTTCATCTTTTCTTACTTACGTACATTCATGCATTTCGTTCATCCATACATACATGCATTCCTTTCTTAACATACATACATTCATTCTTATCATTTTCATTGGCCATAGCACACTGTTACACCCCGTGTGCTGGGGTTAGCGGTTTTTTGGACCGGATTCCGCCCTTGGCCATGGGTTGGGAATCCATTCCGTCAGGGTGTAGCACTGGGTGCACTACCAGTCCATTCATTTGGTACCATTTCCATTCCAGTCATGTGGCCCTTATGTATTTGCATACATCATACATTTAGTCCCTTCATTCCTTTACAGTCTTTTCCTTTCCATTACAGTCCATTCTTTCATCTTAGTCCTTACAGTTCTTACGGTTCTTCGTTTCTTTCGATTCATAAAAGTTTTACTTAAGAAAATGATTTTCTCTCTTTTATTTTGTAAAAGTCATTTTAAAAAAAGTTTCTTTAAGAAAGAATGGTATTCTTTCTTTTATTTTAACAAAAGTTGTTCAGAAAGAGTCTAAAAAGAATCATTTTAGAAAAGAGAGTTGCTTTAAAAATTTGTTTTCTTTCTTTTCTTTTCTTTCTTTTCATTACAGTTTCAGTCCTTGCATTCCTTAACGGTTCTTACTTGTCTTTTAAAGCTTCATTTCGTTTCCTTTCGTGAACATACATACAATACATACTACTTATAGCATCCATTCACATGCATACACGTACATACTTTGGGTACGTAAAAAGGGGTTGCCAAGGAAGGCCGCTACGTACTTATACTTGAAAACTTACGTTTCATTTTCGTTTTCCTTTTTAGAGAAAAGCTTTCATCTTCTTCTTCGTTTATATAAAGAAAAACTCTAGAAGAGTATGAACGTAATACTTACCTGGACTTCATGCCATACTCAATCCATGCAGTCCATTCGTGTGCGTGTCAGATGGCAACCTACATGCATGCACATAACCTTACGTCATCATCTATCTAAAGCATAAGAAACTATTCTAAAAATAGAACTATGCCTCACTTGGAACACTCTTCATCCATCCCGGGGCTCTTATGTGCCATTTACTATGTTAAAACCTTCGGGATCTTATTCCTTAAAGTGAACCTTCGTGATTTATCTTAGGGTTAAGACACTAAGACCTCCGTCTCGTTCTTCTATTTCCATAATCTGACGCATGATTCCGACTGACAGAGTCATGCGTCCCAACCTTAGACTACTTACTCATTACTACGTTCACGTATCCTAGCCCATACTGAATTCTCATCCCCAACTAGACAGGCTACATGAATTCAAGCCAACTCTAAGGCTAGAATAACATGTAATCATGCTCAAGACAGATTACCCATTACATATGGTAAACCTATCCGGTACACGTGTCTCGCTAGAGACACTTGTATCTTACCCCCCTTTTATCACCTAAGAGTAAATTATAATTTCAAATGAACGCCCGCTTGTACAAACAAACTCCATACTCCGATACCAACTTGCTCAGACCCGGTCGATAGGAAACTTCCTACTTCCCGGCCCTGTACAAGTTCATCCCAACACTTGATAGGAGAGGATTGCTTCCACAATTGCACCTCTGTCACGTCACGCAGCTTAAGACTAATCTCGAGTCATGTCACGATGCCTATCATGCTTCTGCTACACGCTCTAATACTTTTCCACTACTTCCATATACTCTTAACCATAGTCAACCACAAGGTGACACCCATCGCCCTGGACTACAGGCCATATCACCAATATTTTAGGACACTATTACACAGTTCCCGCCACTTAACAAGAGGACTGCATCCAGAAATGTACCTCTGTCACACTATGCAGCTCGAGACAAATTCCCGAATAATAGCACGATGCCCATCATGCTTCCACTGCACTCTCTGATACCTTTTCACCGCTTCACACATACCTTCAACCACAAGTTAGCCTCAAGGCAACACCCGTTACCTTGGACTACAGGCCATATCACCAATGCTTCAGGAGACTGTTACACAGTTCCCGCCACTTAACAAGAGGACTGCATCCAGAAATGCACCTCTGTCACACTATGCAGCTCGAGACAAATTCTCGAATAATAGCATGATGCCCATCATGCTTCCACTGCACTCTCTAATACCTTTTCACCGCTTCACACATACCTTCAACCACAAGTTAGCCTCAAGGCAACACCCGTTACCTTGGACTACAGGCACATCACCATTGCTTCGGGACACTGCTACACAATTTCCTAACGCTACACCATACACTCCACACTTCTCTGCTATGCCATCCAACCTTTCATGACACGCCATCCAGTGTATCACGACCTAGTACAGAGTACACTCATGTGAACTCTCTTCCATCCACACTACTACGCACATAACTACAATACACGTCTCACGGTGCATCGGTACGTGACATGGAGTACGCGTCAGGCGTACTCCCTTCGCTACAACACTTATTAACATGACACACATCACATGGTGCATCGCCATACAACACGGAGTACACTCCTCGCACACTCCCTTCTTTTACACCACACATCACTACAGCGCACGTCACACGGCGTGTCGGTGCATTACACAGAGTACGCTTCACGCATACTCTATTCACACTACACATCGTATCCCAACTACGGCATCCATCTCACGCCCATACTTCACAACACAGTCCACAATACTACACAATCAAGCCCAACACTTCACAACTACACTCCACTTCTCAACTACACAGCGAACTCCACAAATACTAACTAAACAAAATCTACAGTCTAACCAATCAACTACTTTAAACATAAATAACTAAAGATAGAGGGCTACACCATCGACGGGATGACCCGTGCGTCGGAAGAGCGTACGTGGCGGTAACACTGCGTACGGTGGCTGTCCACCACGTAAGGTGGCAGTTTGGGCTTGAGAATAGCTATGCGTGGCCTTGGAAAGGCTCAAGGTGGCCTCGTGGTGGTCAAAGGTGGCGGAGCACGGTGACATCACGCCGTGAACAATGCATCCGAAATGATGGGAGGAGGCTTGAGGTGGTGGAAGCCCATAGAACTTCATGGCAAGCTAGGGAAAGGTAGAGGAAGATGTGGTGGAGCTATGGTGGCGAGGTGGTGGATATGCGGTGGCTCACGGTGGCGGATTGGCCACTTGAAGCATAACTCAGCCTTGGAGAGTGAGGGAGAGTGAGAGCTATGTACAGCTCCGTTGGGCATGAAATTTCTTGAGGAAGGTCGTGGTGATGAGAGGAACAAGGTGGTGGTGGTGAAACACTATGGGTAACCGTGTAAGGTGGTGCAGGTGGTGCAACCAAAACTAAGGCTATGAAGACCCATCGGAGAAAGAGAGAGAGTTAGGGAGAAAGGTGGACATGGGGACGAAGCCCATGATGTGGTGATTCCATTGGTGGTGCTTGGTGGCCGTTTTGGCCTTGTATGGTGGCTCTAGGTGGAGGAAATGGGTGTAAAACCCATTTGTTTGGAGGGAGAAAGAGAGAGAATAGGTTGTCGATATAACTCACCACCGATGAGATAGTGGTCGCTGGTGAGGGAGGATCATGCCAGAGGCGGAGGTGGGGCACAGCAGCTGGGAGCTTGAATCGAACGGTGGAGGCACAACTATCACACGTACGTCGGGCATGAGGGAGAGGGAGAGGAAAGAGAAGAGGAAAAGGAAAAGAGAAAAAGTGAGAAGAAAAGGAGAGGGGCCTGGGTATTTAACCTCAGTCATACGCTTCGGGATCCTCAAACGATCTAATGATGAGTTTAAATACTAATTTGAAAACGCGTAAGTGTTTTATTTAAAATAAAAATAAAACACTTAAATAAAACACTGAGAGGAATTAAGATAGAAATTATTTTATAAACTAGAGTTTATAAAATAATATTTCTTCATCATTATTTAAAATGATAAAGTATCGTTAATTACTCAAAGAGAATAAAACTATTTAAATTACATAAGAGTTTTCAACGTAAAGTTAAACATCTTAATATTTTAAAACAACTAAAATATTTAAATCTAAGTAATTATCCACAATTATAATATTTTTAGAGTTCATTAAAATATTATAATTGTGTTACTTTAAAAGCAAGCTTATCTAATAATACTGGAAATATATCATATAGATATTTCCATGATATTTAAAATATCCGTAAGTTTTAAAATATTTATTTTACTTTGAAATCTGCTGGATAACTTTCGGAATACGCCATCAAGGTACAACACTTAGGATAAGCCTTAGCACGTAGATCAAAGCTCGGCACGTGGAATGAGGCTCGACATGTTGACCGAAGTTCGACACGTACATCGAGGCTCATAATTAAAGAAGAAGAAAGAAGGAGCGGATATCACAGTTTAACCAAATAGAAGTCTAACCTCGTCCATCGACCATTGATGATCCTCAAAGGTTCTTTCATTTCACTCCCACCAAAGACACCACCATGGACAAATTAGAACCATTTTCTATATTGACACGATTTGAGCATTGCAACGCAGCCCATTCCAACTTGATAGGAAGTCAACAACCCTTCTTGGTATTACCCAAGTTTAATCCCACTCTAGCAAAAAACTCATTCCAAACTGACATGGCCACCTCACAATGAAGTAGAAGGTGAGTCTCCCATTCTTTTTGCACATACAACACCAATCTATAATAATGGCATTTTCTTAAGGAAAATTTTCCCCAATGAGGTTCTCTATACAATAAAAGCTACTTTTAGGGGAGCATTAGTCTCCCAAATGCACTTCCAAGGTAATGGGTTTGCATTGCATGAGGTGAGAGACTTGTAGAATGAAAAAACAATAAATCCCCCTTCCCTCACAAGTCATCATAACAGCTTGTCAACCTTTCCACCCTCACTCTAGAAGAGTATACAAGATTGTAAAACTTAGGGAAAGTGTCCACTTCCTAGTCTTGTGCAGCTCTAAAGAGATGCTCTATTGGAGAGATCCACTTGATAGGTCGAGAAGATCTTCAATTGAAGGTGCTTGCACCCACGAAATGTCATAGCTAGGAAAGCTTCCTTGATGGGCCTATTGCCACTCCAAAGTTCATGCCAAAATTTAATTCTCAACTCATCACCCACCTAGAAACAAGTATGCCTGAAGAAAGCATCTCATCCTCATCTGTAGGCTTTCAAAGCCCCAACCCATGTGATCCACTCACCTTATTTGAGAACTATCCACCCCACCACCAAACTGAGTCGATAACAGCTCTCCATAAGGCCCCTCTTTCAAGTTGAACCACTTGCCCAAAAAAGTTTTGTTGAAAACCAACAAGTTTTGAACTCCTAAACTACCATTAAAAATTGAGGTGCATACTTGGAACCAATTCACAAGATGGAATTTTAACTCTTCATCCATACCTCCCCATAGAGTGCCACCTTGGTGAGTAGTGGAAACTAAGATAAGAAATTGATCTAAGTTTGAAAAAGTACTTTTAATCAAAGTAACCGTCCAACCTTTGGATAGATACATCATTTTCCAACTAGCCAACATTCTCTCATTTTTTTCAATCACCCAATTCAAATAGACAAACTTGGAGGCACCCAAGGGAAGGCCAAGATATTTGACAGGCAAAGAAAATACCTTGTACCCCAGGAGGTTGGCCAAAATCTCCACCTCAGAGACATTCCCCACTACAACCAATTATGACTTGGCAAGGTTCACTTTCGATCTAAAAGTAGCTTTAAAACAAAGAACAGCTCTAAAAGCTTGAATATGATCTTGGTTGGCCCTGCAAAAGATAAGTGCCATTGCAAATATGAGGTGAGAGATATCTAATGTGCCCATGTTTACTTCCTTCATTGAGAGTCTAGAAAGGAATACACCATCCACAATACTTGTAATCATTTTACTGAAAGCTTCCGTTACAAAAAAATAAAAGAAAAAAGAAGAGTAAAGGAGATAATGGATCATCTTTTTTAAAGCCCCGCGAGCTATTAAAAATACTCACTGGTGTGCCATTCCCCAAAATAGAAAAGTGGGCGAGGATATGTAGTGTCTGATCCAAGCACACCATTTCTCCCCAAGACCACATGGCTTAAGCATGTGAAACAAGAAATTCCAATTAGCTCGATCATAAGCCTTTTACATATCTAGTTTGCAAAGTAAACCCATGTGAGAACCTGGAGTTTGCCAAATCCCCGTTTCTTCTTGTCCTTGTTATTTTATTTTATTATAGAAAATGTTTTCTAAGCTTCTTGAATAAGAGGTGAATAGATTATTATAATTGGACAAAAAGCCCTTAGTGAGTTTTCACTTTTGGACCTTGAGGATTCTTAGATTAGGAGGCTTTGAGGAGATGAAGCCACCAAGTTTAGTGAACCTAGACATGTAAGGAAGGGCATAAAGGGAAAGTGAGAAAGAGAGAGGGACGGATTGGGAGAGGCTACATGCCACCCATGAAGGCTTTTGGTTTTCCAAGGTTGATCTAGGGAAGAGGTAAGGACCTTTTGTCTAAGATGCCAAGTGGCATGCATGGAAGGACCTTGGTCATTTCAAGAGAGGATTTGAGGCACTATATAAGGGCATGACCAAAAGTAGGGAAGGTCTTTTGCTCAAAGTTTCACCCGTTGCTCCTAAAAGATTTCGGCATACACAAGTTCTCTCTAGACCCAACGTTTTCTCTTCACTTTCTTGTCACTTTCTCTCCACCCAAACACTACCATTTCAATTCTTCTAAGTCAAGAACCACAAGGAGGATACCCTACACCATCCGGCTAGGGGAAAAGCTCAAGGAGGTGACAACCTTTCCACTCTCTTACACGCACGCACACACACGGCCAAGAGGGAAGTTTCTTATTCCCCATTCAGTTTCAACTCTTTTCTTCACAACCACACACATTCACTTGGGTAACTAGGGTTTTCTCTTCAAGAAAGCATGAACCTAGATGCCTATGGGTTTTTGGATAAAAGAAACACGAGGTTGAAGGGATTAAGGTTTCGGTTTTTGCTTGAAAAAGAGAAGCTAGGGTTTCACTCCTACAGAGAAGAAGAAACCCGAATACCCTTGGCACTTTGAGTGTAGAAAACACAAGTTTTAGAAAGGTTTAAGTTTCAGTTTTCACTTAGAAAATAAACTAGGGTTTGAAATTTCAAGGAGTTTCGACCCCTAGGGCTTTTGTTTTGAGAAAAAGATTTCGAAAAGCACCCTAAACTCACACTCACTCACATTTTTGGAACCTAGGGTTTTTGTGTATGGATTTCTAATAAGACTATGTTGTATTCATAGATTTTTACTATTTTAAATCGTTGGATTTTTGTAAGTATACACTCAACTTGCTCTTGGTTAATACTTACATATATTTGTGTAAATCCTTTTTATTGTTGTTGTTGTTTTGATTGCTATTCTTGTTTGCTTGATTGAATACTCTTACATGAACTTGGAATATGAATATGGAATGACGAACATGAATCAGTTTATGATAACAAATGGTGATAAAATGCTTTACATGTTTCGGTTTTGAGGAAAAAGATATTGAGGTTTTGAAGCTCTTGATGATTCGGTTTTATCATGCCTTGAATAACTCAGATCTTGTTCAAATTGTGATGACCCGCTTTTATGTGTATTTTCACTGAAGGAATATTTTAATTTAATTAAATATTTTATAGTGCTTTTATTTTAAATTATCGAGTTTTAAATGGATTTTATTGGCTGTTGGATTTAAATTGTGATTTAATTTATTTTGGCTTGTTTTTGGTTTTAAAAATTTAAATAATTGGTTTTTACTAGTTATTTATTTTATTTTAGCTTATTGATGTGTTTAAAATATTTTATTGGTGTTTATTTATTTATTTGATGTAGTGTTAATTTATTTTAATCGTTTTATGTTTTTACCGTTTTCGGCTGATCAGTTTTTGGACTTCCGACGTGAGGACTGGACCTCATTAATTTTCCTTCATCTTTTCTTTTCCTCTTCTTTTTCTTTTTCTCTTTTTTCTTTTTCTTTTTCTTTTTTTTCTTCTTTTTCCCGTTCGGTTTCTCTCTCTCTCCCCGCGTCTCTCTTCCTCTCTCTCTCCTCACCCACGCACGCCGGCCTTCACCGCCCAGGCCCGCCGTTCGCCGGCGCCGTGGCCGACACCGCCCATACCGGTCGACTCCCCTCCGGCCGGTGATCATCCCCTCCAACTCCCAGCCCCAACCGGCCGGCCGTTTGGCCGGAAAAAGCTCCTCAAGCCGCACGGTTTGTGGCTCGATCCGCCGCCGTCGCTCCACCTCCGGCCACCACCTCTTCACCACTTCTTCCCCTACTCCTTACCGACCTAACCCACCCATCCCCGGCCTCAGACGGTCACCGGAGCGGCTCCCACGAGCTCAACTCCGATTTGCCCTTTTTCCGCCCCTACCGGCGTTTTCGCCGCCACCCACGGCCAAAACTCACTTCCACTAGCTTCATAAACATCTCTAGACCTTTCCCTATCAATTTGGTGTCTTGGTTTGTCCCCGGTCAAAAGTGGGTATTTTGCGACCCACGGGAACAGTGCATTTGCACTGTTACGTTGCTTTCGCATCGCCGTTCGCTTCGCGCCGAACCTTCTAAAAATCCTATATAGCGCTGTAAGTATTTTCCAAACGCTACTTTTAGATTTAAATGTATTTTACTCTTTCAATAAATTATTTGGTTGGTTCGCTGATTCCGGACTGAGTCCGAGGAGTTCGGGGGTCGGATGGATGGAGGACGGAGTTGCTTGATTTGTTGTGCTATGGTTGATTTTATTTGTCGAGCATTGAAATTGGCATTTACATGATGCATGCACTTGTATTTTATTTTATTGGAAAAATCATGTTTTATTGGCGTAAATGATTTTTGGGAGTGTGCGTATCACGAGCCCAAGCCGGGATGGGTTATTATCTCGGTGGAGCTCCTCTGGTCACTCGGGAGTGGATAATACTGAGTGACATCCCCTGGGTTGTCGCCGGGCGACGACCGGATCGCACGATACGGTAACGCTGTCGTGTCGACTCCGTGGTCCTTTTAGTGGCGGGGACTAGAGGATGGCCTGGCCAGGTACGCGCGAGTTGGAGGCGCGAGTCTGGGCATCGCTCGTGTAGGTGTCACACGCGTAGACGTTACCTGCGGTGTGGCACAGAGCCAGAGTGTGCGGATGATCCCTAGGGGAGATCATGGTGCATGCATAATTGGTTGGTTTTCATGGTTTTCGGATATGGGCCATTTTCTGGGAAAATGGCGATGGTCTTGTGATCCATTTTCGGGGAAAATGGTGGTTTGGGCCATTATCTGGGATAATGGCGAGGCTTGGTTTTTAAGGTTATGTTTTTAAGCCAAATGGGTTTTTGGCGTGCGTGGAAAATATGATTTATGAGTTTTGGAGCATTGACATTCATTCATACTTGTTGTTTGAGTTTAATATGCTTTTATCTAGTGGTGTTTGGATTTTACTTACCTGCGGCACCATTTTTGGTACCGTAGATTTTGATGCAGCGTTCGAGGAGGAGGAGGAGGCTGAGCCCGAGGATACGGCTCCGCCGGAGTTCTGATTTGAAGTTATGCTTTGTACTTAGTTTTAAAACAATATTTATATCATGTAATATTTTATTATGTGCCTTTGAACCGTTTGTATTTTATTTAAGAAAAATTCTGGTACTTAGTATTTGACTTTGCTATCCGCTGCGTATCTTCTTGTGCACATTTGTCGCTTGCACACACTTGGCACTCTTCGATAGGGTGGTGACCCGTGATGTCACCATCCGGGCGCCTCGAATTCCCCGTTTTTCGTACGTGGGGATTTTGGGGGCGCCACACAAATGCCATGATTTCATGTCTTGTTTTACTATATCATGAATTCTAAGTATCTTAGATGAAGTTTGAAGCATGTTAAAGTGATGATCTTTCATGATTTTATGAATGCATGTTTCAGCCAAGGCTTATTAATTTCATGGTTCCATGTATGCAATTTTCTATCTCATATGTTATATGTTATCATGCTATGAATCAAACGTGTTATGCATGGTTAGTTCATGCATGACATTTCATGTGTCATTTGTCAAGTATAAGAGCGTATGTCTTCAGTCTCATGTCACTTACATTTGGAAAAAGTGATTTTCAAAGAAAAAGGTTTTCAAAAAACAAAAAGTGTTTTGGAAATAAAGTAATGTTTTTAAAAGAAAAGTTTTATCACAACCCCAAATGCTAGGACGGGGGAATGTCCTGGTGCAACTCCTTTGCCCACTCTGGAATGCTTAAGATTGGAGTGGTAACCTTTGGGTCGACAAAGAACCGTCAACGTGCCTCGAATGGATTCTTTTTAAAGGATGTCAGAGTGAGGTAGCACCTAACGCTAGTGGATGCCATGATTAAGGCAAGTTACTCAAAAAAGTACTGTCGTCTTACTATGGTATGAATATGTTTAAGACATATTCACCATGGTACATGGACCGTTGGTGGTGCGGTAACTAGCAAGAACACAAGGTGCATAAGGGAGCCGTGATGTGTCCACAAGTGTTATAAGAATGAGGTCATGTGCCTATATGATATGCTTTGGAGCACATCATGTGAATCATGTAATATGATATGATATGCTCTGGATAACGTGATTAAGCAAAATAAGAATGATGACAAAAGTATGTTTTCCCCAAAAGTCAAAGAATTTTGGTACATGTCTTTTGAAGAAGGTCAAGTGCATAAGTCAAGTCTTTAGTCATGTCATGTGTCAAGTACATGTCCCTACATGGATTGGATGATATACCGCTTGTATGCTTGTGTTAACTATGGTATGTTGTGTAATTACTTACTGAGATTTCTTGAAATCTCACTGTTATATTTTTCCACTATAATTCATGTCCCAGAATGGTAGAAGTACTTATAGGTACGCCCGATAATCCCAAAGCATGAATCTAGATAGTTCCTTGATAGAAGACAAGTACACCATTTGGGGATGTATTCGTTATGCATCGGTTGTGTTGGAATGCACTATTCCTTTTCTTCATGAATTGCTGAGGGGTCTTTACGACCCTAGTTTTGATGTTCTGTGTTTGGATCCCTTATAGATTTTGAAGTTTTCTTGGAACCTGAATCAAGTAACACGACTTCTTGAGGAAGCTAGCGCAATCTATGTGGATGGAATGAGGCTCTTTATGGAATTAAGACTCCCATCACCAAAAATGCGAAAGTCAATAGGCGCTTGCTTGATTTTGTCTCCCGATGGATCCCTAATAGTGGGGAGACTACATAATGAAAACCTAGTGAGGTTGAGGTGGCATGCCCATTGCTACTTTGATTATGTTTTGAGACTCTCTTGTTATGAATGATGGTATTTTGGGACAAGTTTAGGGATAAAAGTTTTTTTGTACCATGTATTTTGCAATTGCCTACAACATTGCTTAGATTTCTCATGACCTTTTTACTATTTTTCGCTGAACGTTTATTGCATATTGCTAGACTATCTAGGGGCATGCATATTATCTGTCATGTACAAGGGGTGTGTAGACTTGTGTTGCACGTCCCGGCATCTCAATCACCGCCAAATCCCAAGTGGGGGCTGGGGGCACCACAACCCAATTTTGACTTGATCCTATTATTCAAACATTCAATAGTAATGAACACCAAATCAAGAATCTGTCTACCTTTTACAAAGGAAATTTTGGAGCTTTTATATGATCTTCTCCATCACTGTGCTCAATCTATTTGCTAAGAATTTCACTGGAGCCCCCCCCCCCCCCCAAAAAAAAAAAAGACTTTGGTTTTTTTGTCACTTTTGCAGCAAGTTTGAAAGGAAGCCATAGTGAACCCATCGAGACCTAGGACATTGTCAGTAGCTATGTTCTTGAGCACTTTCGAATCTCTTCCTCCTTCAAATGCCTCTCTAGCCATCCCATGTCCCCTAATTAAAGAAGATCAAAAGTAAGTCTGTCAAGGTTCAATCTTCTAGAGTAAGTGCTCATAATACTGAGCGATATGGTATGTGATATCAGGAAGATTAGAAGAAACCACACCATCCACCACCATTGTTTCAATGGCATTCCTCCTATGAGAGTTAGCTACACACTGAAAGAACTTGGTACACCTGTCTCCCTCTTTCAACCATAAAGCCCTTGACTTTGATCTCCATGAGATTTCTTCCATTAGGATCTCCCTTTCTAAGTCCATATTCACATGAGTTTTAGGGACTCTCTCAACATCTGAGAGAATCTCAACCTCCTAAACACCTTCCAAACCCTTAAGTTCATACAATAAAGAGTTCTTTTTGGATTTCCACATTGCCAAACACCTGCTCATTCCAAGCCTTCAGGTCTTTCTTTAACACCTTAAGCTTGCATGCCAAGATGTAACTAGGGGAGCCATAGAAAGTGGAAGAGGACCACCATTGTTGAACATGAACAAACCTTTCAAACTTCAATCTCTTACACAATCAAGGATAATAGGGAAGTGGTCTAAACACAACCTAGGAAGTAATTTTTGGATAATATCCAGATGGTGTGCTTCCCAATCTACGGGTACCAAGATTCTACCTATTCTTAACCAAGAAGGATGCTCACGAGTGTTGGACCAAGTATAAGCACCAACAACAAGAGGGATGTCCAGTAGGTCTAGCTCAAAGATGAAACACCTAATGACTCACTTGGAAATCAAATGACATTAAAATCACCTTCAATGCCCCATGGAATGCCCTATAAACTATAGAGTCTTGCCAACTCATCCAACAAAGTCTTGCCAACTCATCCAACAAAAACTTTCTCACATTATCTAAGTTTGGACTATAGAATCCTACAGAGGCCATAAGAAACCATCCTTCGTGTTTTTAAACAAAAAAAGCCACCATAAATTTTCCCTCGCATTCCTCCATCTTTTCTACCACCTTTCTATCCCACATTAAGAATAGTCATTCTAAAGCCCCATTAGAAGGCAAATAGGACAAGCCCACTTGTTGACATCCCTACAAACTTCTAATCGTGTTTAAAAAGATCACTTCTAACTTCATCTCTTGAGGACAAACATCTACTTTCCAATTGCCAAGTTGATTTCTACCTGTCAATGCCCGACCTTTCGTTATCCCACAACTAGAGTTCCCATCTCTTGCCCCATAGTTAACCAACCAGGTAAGTCTCTTCAATTCTCTATCCCCTTTCTTCATTGAATTAGACTCAACTTTTGAGCTAGATCACATCTGACCTGACTCAATGGTCCATAAATTGGTCTGCAAAACCAGCATATGAGAGCCTTACACAATGTTGGATCTCCTTTGCTTTTTGAAACACCCAATCCAACACCATTAGATAGTTGTTACAATTCGGATGCAAGGACTTCGGTTGGTTACTCCCAGTTACGGATGCATAAGGTTCATTCATCATTTCCATTCCACCATCTGTGAGTTGCCAAAGTGTGCATCTAGAAATTTAATGGTGGAATTTCTATTGGTTTTAGGAACCTCTTGAAAACCCTGTAGTTAGAAGTGTCAGAATGAGTTATAGGCTGTGCCATTAGATTCAGTTAATTATTTAGGATTTATGATGCAATAAGTCCATTTTCATAATTTCAAATGAAACTCTTATTCAAAATGGCATTTTTATTTTTAGGAGCACATCAGTGTTGAATTTCAATAAACGAATTTCATTGTATGTTGATATGAATACTTAGAATTTTTCAGTACTAAGTTTATAAGTTCACTTTTTTGGAGTAAATAGTAACTCAATCCGAGCATCAAGTGCAGTGTTTTTAAAATTACAGTGTGGAATGTCTAAATTAGGTTAGAGAAGTTTTATTTGGACACTTGGCAAGATCTTAGCCACACATGGTGAATAATATTAGACACTTGGCACCAACAAGAACCATTTGATGGATTTTGAAGGAATCAAAGTGTAAGATCATGCCACAAAGCAAAATGCTAATCCATCCGACCAATCAAATTGTGCCAAACCAAAGAGGATTTTCACCATTGTAAAACCCTATATAGTTGAAATCCAACTAAAAACTCAAAAGCATGGTTGAAACTGAAATCCTAAACGGTTTTATCCAAACCCTAAAATTGAACTCCAAATCCAAACTGAATCGATTTCTAGCATTGTATTTAACCACTTGATTAAATCACTTCCACATACTATTAATCCTTCAAATTTATGTTATGACATCATTATCCAACATTTTTAATCCTAGATATTTAATTAGGCTAAGAATAATTGGATTTAGGCTTGATAGCAATTCAAACCCTCTTTATACCCCAAATTAAGGTACATTCGGTTAAGGCTGACGAATTTGGCCACCTTGGCATTGATTCTTGGCTAAATTTTGCACTCCTACTTGGCTAACCAGATTTTCCCAAGAAGGCCCTAGAGTGTACTTGAAGTGAAGGGCTAGAAGCTACCTCACTCTTCTACTTCTACAAGGCACCTTGGAGAGAAATATGTTGGGATATTTTGCTTACTGATTTTGATTGGCAAGACCAACACCCAAGCTCCCTCTCAGCCTTATCATCTTCCCTCACTTGTGCAAGAAGCCCTCCAACCCATTTCGCACGCAACCCATCCTTCTTTCCATTTTTCTTTGAAAGAAAACAAAACTCTCTCGGACAGCTTTTTTTTTTAAGTTCTTTTACACACATGTTTCAAAGATTTTGTATGTATTTTTAGTCTAGTTTACGTGGATACCTCATTTGTTCCATTTGAAAATCATTTGATCGATCAAAAATTGTTTAAACCCCAGAAAGGTCTAGGCGATAAACTGGAGAGTATATTTCATTTTGGAGTTTTTGACCAAGTTAATAAATAGATCTTGGTCCAAAATTTTTATGCAGTATTGTTAACATATGTATATGATTACTGGTTGAGGATTTATTGCTTGACTCAAAATTTTGCGGAAAGATTTTCTTAGATCTAGAAACTTAGAAACTAGAAGAGGAAAAACAGTTTTTGTTTTGAGAAAGTTTAGATCTTTAGTGATTTAAACTTATTCCAATGGCTTTGTTATTTTTATTTGAGCATCCTAAACCTCTTATATACATGTTAGGATGTTGGTTTGAAGATATTTGATGTTAGTTTCAAAAATATGAATTTTAATGCAAGAAGATATTCGGATAGGTCAAAACATTGATGTTCTTAGCTAAATCCATGTTTTGGTTAAATTTTAACCATGTGATCTTGAGTTTGAAGCTTGGATCTATTTTAGGACACATTTTTAAAACTATGTGATGTTTTTCTTTGAAAATCACATCTTTTAAGTCATGGATCAAGAGGTTGATCAAAACTAGTTTAGAAACAAAAATCTATTTTTGAACTTAGAAAGAAACTGTAAATTTCAAGTATTGTTTTAGTGGTTTTGATGACTTTTGTTCATGATTCAAAACATGATTATTCTTAAGAATATGTTATGAGTATATCAGAAGAAAATTTTTGGTTTAATCATGGGCTTTGAAATTTAGAAGAATTGCAACAAAAATACAAAGAGGATAGCCTATGTAAGTTTTGACCACTATGAAGTTTTCATAATTGTTTTTATTTTTAAATTTTTCTGCATTGATATTTGAGTTTAAGACAAAATTTACATGAGGTATGTAAATTTTGGTGATTTTTGAAATTAGGATGAAAAATCTTTAAGTTATGAGTAAAATGGTTATTTTCCCACATGTATAGGGTAAAATGATAATTTTACTCTAAGTTTATATTTTTTCATGTTTCTAACTGTCAGTGGTTAAGTTCTAACCTTTGGAATCACTACTTACAGTTCCTCGTGATCACGTTTTAATTTTGCATAGAAATGCGAAGACCAAGGTATGTTAACTTTTAACTTATTATTAGTTTACTGTGTATGTGTGATGAGTAAAGGAACTAAAGTTTATGTATGTATGTATGTGACTCACTCAAAAATGAGTAGCACAAAGACTATCCCAAGTGCAGGAGGATGTCGTGTAATAATTAGGAATAAATTCCTAGATCGTCTCCTCAGGAAAAGTTATTTAAAAATCAAACTCGTTGAAAATGGTGAAAATCTTCACAAAGAGAAAATAAGGATGATGGAATGTGCAATGGATCATGGACTAGATTTATATCTTAGATTTTTTAGTGTCGAATTGAAATATAAAAGACTAAGAGATTAAACTAAGAAATTAATTAAACTAAGATAAGAATTAAACTAGACTAGAAAGTAATTGACAAAATATGCATTGAAAATTGAAAAGCCCCAAAATCAATGTTCTAGGGTTCATCATTGTATTCAAACCACAACTTCTCAAAATTAATCCATAGTAATTGTAATCACTATTAAAATGAAAGCTTAACGAAATGAGAAAAATAAATAACATGAACTAAATGAATAACAAATAAATTGCTCAAACTTCTAAACCAAAAATCTCAAAAATATTCCACAAACTTAAAACTGAAATTAAATAACAAGTAGGGAAATGAAAAGATCAAGTCAATTGAATTGAGATGAAGATTTGAAGCGGTAGAGGAGGCTGGGATACAGTAGCAATTGGACCCCTCAAGGAGGTCTTCAATATGCTATCGTGTGAGTGAATGCTTCAGAAGAATTTGTGTTGCTGCGTGAATGATCGCTTGTGTGAATCTCCCTCTCCGAATCTGAGTGAAAAGTCCTGAAAAAATAAATTCTAAGTGTTGCTTGTAATCCAACAGTGTTTTCCAGGCCAAAAGTCGGCCATAAGATGTAAAAAATCATATATATACCCTAACGGCGGAATAATCCCTAGATCTGTAAAATACGATGTCCGCTCGAGCGGAGTGTCAAGCGGACATCGATTGTTCAACTCTGCCTAAGTTCGCTCGAGCGGAGTGTCGAGCGAACATCGAGCGTTCAACTTTGCCTGACTTCGCTCGAGCGATCTCCTTTTCCACAACCCGCTCGAGCTCACTGTTGAGCGGCAGTCGAGCGTTTGAATCTATCTGAATTCGTTTGAGCGGACCAGATTCCACATTAATCAACACTTGATAAAAGTTAAGTAAAAATTTATGCTTTTAATCAATTAAAATCACAACTTAGATTCATTCATTTTTCCATATAAAACCAATGATAAAGCAATGAAAGAATTAAGATATATTGGTTCCAAAAGCATTAAAATATGCAATAACTCAACTCAATCACACCCCCCAACTAGCATTTTGCTAATCCTTGAGCAAAATAGTGAAAATTAATTGAGATGAATATTGCATAAAGATCAAAATTCAAACAGAAACAATCAAACAGAATTCTGAATTCTCACAAAAGTGACATGTTACTACTCAACCCCCAGGAGTTATACCCACCAAGACTATCTCAACAATCTTTCACATAGAATTAAGGCAAATATCTCAAAACTCAAATATGTGTGTGGAGCTAAACTGGTTGTGTGTTCCTCATTACTAGCCATGATTTGTCATAGGATTTTTCAACCTTAAGATTAATCATTGCTGATTCTAACTACCTCAAAGCCCAAGGGACTAGCAGTTTTCATGCCAGCTCTGTTTTTAAAGGTTGAACACTCAACCCCCAAAGTCTTGGGTAACTGTTTCTAGCCCTTTTACTTAGGAAAGTTCACTAAGTCGCCTTTATTCCTTTTTTTTCTTCTTTTTTTTTTCTTTTCTCTCTAATCTTTTCAAATCCTTTTTCTTTTCTTTTTTTTTTAGCCTTTATTCCTTTTTTTTCTTTTTTGTTTTAGGCATGGCTTGGTAGTCCTGTAGTTTACTTCTCCAGTGTTAAATCAATGGATGGTAAATAAGCAACACTACAAGCGTAAGCATGTGCAAAATGTCCTTCAAACTTTGCCTTTCGTTCTACAAAAATCTTATCAAATTTCATCTCAATAGGTATAACATCCCGGTGCTTCAAGCCACACATCAACAAAATATGATGCATCAAAAATCATGCTCTATGTTTAAGCTTTAAAATAAATCTTCACAAATGATTCCGCTCAACTACTCCACCAAGATGCTCAAATTCCACCAAAATGCTCAATCATAAATGTATCAATGGACATCATATTATTATTACTATTATTATTATTTTATAAAACTGTGCACACATGCTACCCCCCAACTAGTGAGAGACATAGTCCTCAATGAATCGAACGAAAGAAAACAAAGTGCACAGAAATAAGCAAGCAAAACAAACAATCAACATGAAATATAAAATCAAAGCAAAATAACAAACAATAAAAAAAATGCAAGTATAGAAAACTGTAAAGAAGGAAAAACAAATCAAAACACTTCCCTGGGGTCTTGCACAAGCAAGATCTCTTCATGTGGATCAAAGACCTTCAGAAATGACTTTAGACGTTGTCCGTTGACCGTGAAGCTATTACCATTCTTCGGATTGACAATGTCTACCGCGCCATGAGGATGAATGTTCTTTACAATGTACGGCCCACTCCATCGGGATTTCAACTTACCAGGAAAAATATGCAAACGAGAGTTGTAAAGGAGAACTTCCTGGCCAAGTGTAAAATGCTTTGGATGAATTTTCTGATCATGTAGAATTTTCATGCATTCCTTTGCCAGCTGAGCGTTATCATAAGCATTCCGACGAGCTTCATCCAATTCATTGATCTGCAATTTTCTCAACCCTGAAGCTTCATCAAGTGACATGTTAACATGTTTTATGGCCGAAAGAGCTCGATGCTAAATATCAATAGGTAAATGACAAGTTTTACCATAAACTAATCGATAAGGAGACATCCCTAGATTTGTTTTAAAAGCTGTCCTATAAGCCCACAAAGCATCAAGAAGCTTAACTGATCAATCTTTCCTATTAGGCTTGATAGTTTTCTCTATAATGATTTTTATCTCTCTGTTTGCCAATTCAGCTTGCCCATTTGTTTGAGGGTGATAAGGGGTAGAAATTCAGTGTGTGATACCATATTTCTTCATAACTGTAGAAAATGATTTGTTGCAAAAATGAAAACCCCCATCACTTATGATAACTTTTGGCATGCCAAAACGAGTAAACAGAGATTGCAAAAATTTCAGGACAACACGATGGTCATTTGTTTTGCAAGCGATGGCCTCCACCCATTTTGAAACGTAATCCATAGCAAAAAGAATATATGTATTTCCAAAAGAAACTAGAAAATGTCCCATGAAGTCTATTCCCCAACAATAAAAAATTTCTAAAGTAAGAATAGGGGAAAGAGGCATCATGTCTCTTTTGCTAATGGATCCTAATTTTTGACAAGGCTCACAAGCCTTGCAAAAATTATAAGCATCTTTAAACATGGAAGGCCAGTAAAAACCACTTTGCAAAATTTTAGCGACTGTTTTCTTTGCTAAAAAATGACCACCACATGCACCCATATGACAAAATCTCAACACAGAAGAAAACTCATCATCAGGAATGCATCTTCAAATCAATTCGTCTGAACAATATTTGAAAAGATATAGATCATCAAAGTAAAAGTGTCGTACCTCAGAGAGAAATCGACGCTTATCTTGGGTGAATCATTCAGAAGGCATTCGCTTAGTCACCAGATCATTGACTATATCACATACCAAGGAGCTCTATTAACCACAAATAGCTGCTCATCCTGGAAACTATCATCAAGAGGAAGGCTGACATTTGAAGAGGAGGATGATGGCAATCTAGATAGGTGGTTAGCTACCACATTTTCAACTCCTTTCTTGTCCTTAATGTTGATGTTGAACTCTTGAAGTAATAGAATCCAGCAAATCAAGCGTGGTTTTGCATCTTTCTTAGCCAACAAATACCACTTACTGTCTGAGATGGGGTAAATGATACCCACTATGAGTAGTTTAAGCACTTCCTCTTTCATAACTTCCTTCATGGTAGGATTGAGCCTACGTTGAGCATCACGAACCAATCTAGCATCATCTTCAAGATGGATTCTGTGGGTACACACAGCAGCATCCATACCTTCGATGTCTGCTATTGTCCAACCAATTGCGCCTCGATGCTTTTTTAAGACTTCAATCAACTGGGCTTCATCCTTCTGATTTAACTTTGAGGAAATCACCACAGGAAAAGTGCCTTCTTCAGGACCAAGAAACACATACTTTAAATCTTGAGGAAGTGGTTTCAATTCCAACTAGGGAACTTCTTCCTCTGAATATTTAAGCATGTCTGGTGATGGTAAAAATTCAAAATGGGGTTTCCATCTTGCTCCTGCAAATTATACTTCAAGTGGTAAAGAAGAATCTGCAAAACAATCAAAAAATTCAAAGTCATCTTCATTGATATGATTAATTTTTTCATCAAATAAAAATTCAGGTGTCTGAAAAATAGAATCATTATCCGAGAAGGGAGAAGCTGAGCAAATAAACTCTGTTGGTATCAAACTCTCTACAGCATTCAAATCACTTGTATTATCAAAATGTGCTTGCATCTTGCAAGCATTGAAAACGTTCAACTCAAGTGCCATGTTCCCAAAGGTAAGCTTCAAAACTCCACTTCTGTAATTAATCAAAGCATTTGATGTAACTAGAAATGGTCTTCCAAGGATGACAGGAGCTTGGTAAATAGTGGAGGCTGGCTACTGCATATCAAGAACGACAAAATCCACTGGGTAGTAGAATTTGTCCACCTAGACCAACACGTCCTCTACTATACCCCTCCGTACCTTAACTGATCTATCCGCCAACTGTAGCATGATGGAGGTCTTTTTCAGCTCACCCAATCCCAACTGCTCATATACTGAAAATGGTAGCAACACTACTCTGCAAATCAAGTAAAGCTCTCCCAATGCGTGATTCACCGATCATAATAGAAATGTTGGGAGAACCAGGATCTCCAAACTTCTAAGGAGTATCGTTCAATATCAATGCACTAACTTGCTCCGTTAGGAAAGCTTTATTCTTTACATTCAGCTTCANGTGCTGGCATCTTGCAAGCATTGAAAACGTTCAACTCAAGTGCCATGTTCCCAAAGGTAAGCTTCAAAACTCCACTTCTGTAATTAATCAAAGCATTTGATGTAACTAGAAATGGTCTTCCAAGGATGACAGGAGCTTGGTAAATAGCGGAGGCTGTCTACTGCATATCAAGAACGACAAAATCCACTGGGTAGTAGAATTTGTCCACCTAAACCAACACGTCCTCTACAATACCCCTCCGTACCTTAACTGATCTGTCCGCCAACTGTAGCATGATGGAGGTCTTTTTCAGCTCACCCAATCCCAACTGCTCATATACTGAAAATGGTAGCAACACTACTCTGCAAATCAAGTAAAGCTCTCCCAATGCGTGATTCACCGATCATAATAGAAATGTTGGGAGAACCAGGATCTCCAAACTTCTAAGGAGTATCGTTCAATATCAATGCACTAACTTGCTCCGTTAGGAAATCTTTCTTCTTTACATTCAGCTTCATCTTCACTGTGCACAAGTCCTTCAAAAATTTTGCATACGAAGGCACTTGTTGTATGGCATCCAAGAGTGGAATATTGATCTTTACTTGCTTGAAAATCTCTTGAATCTCCGTGTGATACTTGTTCTTTCGGCCAGCTGCCAATTTCTGAGGATAGGGAACCACAGGTTGGTATCCCTTACTAGTTTCAGCATCTACACTCATAGGCTTCTTCAGCTCTGGTCTCACTACCTCTGGTTCTTTCTCAACTTCATCAGTCTCTGTTACATCTTCAGGTGTAGGAGCAACTACCTGTGTGTCCATAGGCATCTCTGGTTGGGGAACTTCCTTCCCACTTCTCAAAGTAAGAATTACCTTCACTGTCTCAATAACATCCCCTGAGACATTATGCACTTGCTGTTGTTGTTGCCCATATACTTGAGGATTAGGCTGAGGCTGTGTTGGAAATTTCCCTTTCTCTAGGGTGCTCAAGGTCGTGCTCATCTTATTAATAGTGACTCACAACTCATTTATGGCTTGAGTGTTTTGATTATTTGTGGTGGCCTGAATCTGCATGAATTGCTGAAGTGTATTGACTATCTGTGTCATACTGTCATCTAGAGACTTCTTTGCAGATGATGAAGGCTAAGAACTCTATGCAGCTACATGAGGCTGAAATCCACGGGGAGTTACAAAAGGATAGCTCTGAGAACTTTGATATGGCTGATATTGGTGCTGAGGAGCACCCTGATGAAATGGCTGCTGCGCAGGTGGTAGAGACCGACCAGGCTGATCATTTCTCCATGAGAAATTTGGGTGATTCCTCCATCCCGGATTATATGTGTTGGAAAAAGGCTGATTATGTGTTCTATTAACCCAGTTAGCTGATTGCATCTGCTCAAACCCACTTTCTTGAAATACTGGCATAATTGGGCAGTCTTGGGTCTTATGGTTCGAATCAGCACATATAGAATGTGACGCCCCCAAATTCCGCTTGGGATTGAACGGACATTTGAAGCTTCGAGACATGCAACACAAGGTTACCTGCCCCCATTCATGACATATAAGATGCAATGTTCCTAACATGCATCTAGCATTATGCAATATTCGCAGCGGATAATATTTTTTCTTTAGCAATACTATGCACCAAACTAAAAATATCCCAAATACTTGAAACATATTTCATACATAAAGGCATACTAAAAAGCCGTGATCACCACACTAGTCTAAAATGGTTGTGATCAAAAGAATACTTGAGATACAACTCCAAAAGTATAAGTATTAACCTAAGTTAAATACTATACCATCATCAACATCGCACCGTGGTCTAGTCGTACGTATTCAGTTGGTCAGATTTCAATTCTCCTTTGGGTCCTGTAACAAGATCTACCATTCGGGGGGAATGGTAGTTGGGACTACCAAAGTGAGATTTGATTACAAATCTCAGTAAGTTAACATAAAACTCACACACAGGTTAAAAATGCATGCATGGCAGTAAAAGCATAAATGCATAAGTATAGTCATCCATAAACATAGTATAACTTGACCTATAGCATGACTTAACCAGAACTTAAACGTGAACTGAACTTGACTTAACATGGCATAAACTTAAGCTTAAAACATAACATGAACAAACAACATAACATGAACGTGAAACATAACATGGACGTGAAACATAACATAACATGAACGTGAGCTTGAACATATCATAAACGTGAACATAACATGATGTGAACATGAACTTGGAACATAACATGAACATGAACATAACATGTACGTGAGCATAATAAAACATGAACTTGATCTGAAACTTGACTTAACATAAACTTGGAATATTATTCAATTGTCTTGATTAATAACGTGCGTTAATACGTACTCCACAGTTGTTGTGGCCCCACGTATTCAAGTAACATAAAACATAATACGTACTCCACAGTTGTTGTGGCCCCACGTATTCTACATGTCACAATTGCTGTGTCTCATGTAGTGTATGCTCC
>QGSO01000340.1:172976-275747 GCA_011037825.1 Carya cathayensis
AAATAGTCGACTAGATGACAGTACGACGTCGATGGATAGCATAGTAGTTACCTTAATTTACTATTTGTACTTATGGAGTTCAATCTCCAACACTCTTTTGATTACAACCATTTTGGATTAGAGTTGTTATCATAGTTGATCATAGTTGTATAGCATGTTGATATGATAACGTATGTTTTAAGTATTTAGGATATTTTCAGTTTGGTGCATAGTATTTCAAGAAGGAAAAAAATTATCCACTGCAAATATTGCACAATGCTGATGCACGTTAGTAACATTGCATCTTATATGTCATGAACGGAGGGGTAGGTAACCTTGTGTTGCATATCTCGGCGCTTCAAATGTCTGTCCAATCCCAAGCGAAATTTAGGGGCATCACACAAAGCCCTTCCTCTTCAATGTTATGTCTATCCTCATAATAGATTAAGTACAGCACCGAGATTTCCTAGTAACACAAGTTCTTTCATGTCACTAATCATTTTTGGAAGAGCCAAATATGCAAAAACAAATTGTACCGCATCACTTACAGATCACACTGGCATTGCCACCAGAAATTGTCGGACAGACCAAACCTAACAAAGGTACATCTGGTGATCTCACTGTCAAATTGGATTGAATGCCCTTCTTGTGACGATTCTTCACATTATATAGAACACTATCACTAATTACAAGGTTGGAAATTAGCCATTACAACAATCAACTCTAACTAAATAAGGAAATTATAAAGTCCTACTTATTTACATAATCAAGGTTGTGATCAAGCTATTTACAGCTAGAAAATATTGTCTAAATAAGGAATATAAAATATGGTCTGAATAAGGAAGGTATGACTAAAATATGTACACCGATAACTACATTAAGTTGACATCCCCCCTCAAACTGAAGCTGGTCGATCAAGAAGCATCAATTTGCCTACAAGAAACTAATGACGTTGACGTGTCGTGGCCTAGGTAAACATATAAGCTATCTGGAGATCAGTGAAAATATGAGGAAGAGAAATAATACGAGTTTCCAAGTCTTCTCGAATGGAATGCCAATCCATGGAAACTTCCAGAATGGAATGCCAATCCACCTCAATGTGTTTTGTATGCTCATGAAAGACGGGATTAGCAGCAATCTGAACGGCACTAGTAATAGTCCACCCCATACTTTTGTCTATTGCCAAGTGCAACCAACCGTGCCTTATATCAATCCAGAGTGCCATCAGAATGTAGCCCACTTGCAACCAATGGCCTTAACCGTGGCGAGACAAGGAACATCCCATGTGTGATTATCTTGGAGAGCCCGAAGTTCTTCAGCCATCACCTCATTCCAACATTCATGTTTAACTGCCTCGGAATAGCCTGAAGGAATGAGAATGGAAGACAAAGTAGCATGGACAAAGGTATGTGAAAAACTATACCAATTAGGGGCACGAGATACCCTGGTCGAACGACAAGGAACTGTGTGGAAGTCCATAACACCTGTAGAAGAGGTAGTGGGTCAGGTGGCAGATTAGGCTCAGGAAAGGACAAAGTTGGTCATCGTCACTCATACACAAGTCCAAGTTTGAATCGGTTAGGAGAAGAAGTTAAGTCATCAAAATGTAGCAAACACATGCATCTCAAGTAAAGACTCAACATGAGTAGAAAAGAATGACTGATTTTCAAAGAAAACAACATGACGAGAAATATGAAATATGTTAAAGCATGGATCATAGCAAACATAGCATTTGTGTGAAATACTATAACCCAGAAAAGCATACCTAACATATTGAGCAGATAATTCATGATGCTCATGAGATGACAAATGAACAAAACATACACAACCAAAAGTATGCATATCCAGATAACGAGGATGCTAATGATAAAGACGAAAGTAAGGAGTGTTAAAATTCAAGACATTGGAAGGCAATCTATTAATTAAATAAGCAGCCGTAGACAAAGCTTCAACCCAAAATTTAGGCAGAACATAGGTCTGAAGCAATAGTGTACGAACAACATCCAACAAATGTTGATTTTTTTTTTCAGCCACACCATTTTGCCGAGGTGTATAAGGACAAGAGCGCTGAGAAATAATACCTTTTTGTTGAAGAAACTCATGAAACACATATACCACCTGAATGAGACCTTAAAGTTTTGATCCCTGACGAGAATTGAGTCTCAACATAGGCGATGAATTGTTGAAAGATAGAGAAAACCTCAGATTTAGAGTGTAGAAAATAAATCCAATTGTACTTGATATAATCATCAATGAAAGTAATGAAGTATTTATAATTCGCCTGTGAAATAACAGGAGAAATTCCCCACACATCACTATGAATCACATCAAAGTATCGTTTAGCATGACTACCATGAGAAGAAAATGAGAGACTTACTTTTACCTAATTTGCATCTGGAGCAATCAAAAGAAAGATGAGAGGAAAATTGATCTTTATTGCCTAACAAACCAGAGTTTATTGAATGAGATAAAACATCAGAGTTAAGATGACCCAACCGTTTGTGCCATACTTCACACTTATTGTTTATAGTGTTACAAGCTAAAGAAATAACAGCAGAAATGAAAAAATGCAAAGGAAACAATCATCCAATTTTGCCCCTTCGCGAGTATCTTCCCTGACACTTGATCCTGCACAAGACAACCATCATGAGAAAAACGAACATCGCAGTTGTTATCTACCAATTGGCCTACTGATATAAGACTAGTAGAAAGCTCAGGAGATACAAAACATCTCTAACTGTGGAATTAACATCACCAACAACATGAATAGGTAATTGACTACCATTAGCAATCTGAATATGTGACGATCCATTATAATTATGAGCATTGCTAAGAGTATCGGAAGAACTAGTCATGTGATTAGACGCACCAAAATCAACAAGCCAAGATAAGGACGATGGTGAACCGTTACATTGCAACCCTAACGCTGAAAAAAAAACTGAAATAATCATCTCTTGGACCATCTCAAGAGTAAGAGCAAAGGAATTGCCAAAAATAGAAAAATTAGTGGAAGTAGAGGGACCCACAATAGCCTGATAAGCATTAGCCTGACAATTCTAGGAACGAATAAGACATTCTTTGATAATATGGCCTGGCTTCTTACAGTAGTTGCAAGATTTCCTCGCACAATGGGCAACAATATGTCTGTAGTCCTTGCAGCTAAAACATTGAACTTTCTGCATATCACGTCCCTTGCCTCTCTTGTGAGCTGCATAAGCCATTGCATTGGGTATCATTTTGTCGTGCGAATAAGTTGCTTGGGTGGCAAGACACTGTTCCTCACGTAGTAACTCCTCAAAACAAACATCCAAAGAAGGCAATGGATCATGGTTCATCAAATTGGAAAAAGTGGCCTTAAATTCAGGTCGTAACTTCATTAAAAACTGATCCCGCTTACTTTGTTCATGAACTTCTTGCACAACAGAGAAAGATTCTTCTGATACCTTGGCATAAATCATGTTAGTAAATTCTCCCTATAGATTATTAAATCCATAAAAACAATCTTGAATGGAAAGATCACCCTGAGTGTAACTGGAAGATCTCGTACTCCAACTGAAAATGTCGAGTAGTATTGTCTTGTATACTTTTGTTAAGTACTCCCACATAGATTTAGCAGTCTTATATGGCCTCAGATTAAGAACAATAAGAGGATCAACAGATCCTAAAATCCATGTCATCAGACTAGCATTTTTTATCTTCCACTGAGCCAACTTAGAAAATCTCAATAGGAGCGGGATCACTACCATCTGTATGACCCCATAACTCTTTTCCCATAACAAATAAACAAAATTGAAATTCCTAGGCAGAATAGTTCTTACCCGTGAATTTTATAGCAAATGAATCAGAAGACATGATGCCCGTAAGAGGGAAAAAAACACAAGTCCAGAAAAAAATACCTACCCAATCCCCACAGATTGTGTCGACAAAATCCTAGCCCCTGCACACCAAGCCCAAATTCAACAGAGTGCCAACAAACCCACACCCAACCAAGTCAAGAGTGCTGACAACAGAAAAAAGACTTCACAGAAATTGCCGACAACCCAAAAACTCTGCAGAGAACTTGCCGATAGCCCACAAACAAGAGTACTACTAGTCTGATCTCCAAGGACTATTGTGGCCCAATAATCACCAAGAAGCTCCAAGACAGTGCCGATAGTATCAAAAAACTATCAACCAAATTGTTGTAGCCCCAAAGAACTTACAGAAGGTACCAACAATAGTAAAACTGTCACCTACCAACAGGAAAAAAAAATGTTCCTCACTAGAAAGAATCGAAACTATTTCTAAGTGTTGGATCGTAAACCATGTCAAATTGGATTGAATGCCCTCCTTGTGAGGGTTCTTCACATTATATAGAATACTATCGCTAATTACAAGGCTGGAAATTAGCGCTAATTACAAGATTGGAAATCAGCCATTACAACAATCAACTCTAACTAAATAAGAAAAACTATAAAGTAACCCAAGTGATTGGCCCAAGTGGTGGATGCCTTGGTCATGAGGAATCACTCCCTTCAAGATTCAACAACTCATGATGAGTGCAAACAATTTTTTGGTGCCACATCCCCTAATGAAAAACTAGCGATTTAACTAATTCCGTGTAAGGAAACTTCCGATGGTGCAGTGCAGGGGACCGAGGTTTACTCTGCAGAGGTGGGTTCAAAGAGCCCCTGCCTTGGAAAGATTCCCCGATATTAAAAAAAAAATTAAAATTAAAAAAGAAAAAAAAAGAAGAGGTAACTATAAAGTCCTACTTATTTAGAGAGTCAAGGCTATGGATCAGGCTATTTACAGCTAGAAAATATTGTCTAGACAAGGAATATAAAATATGGCCTGAATAATGAAGTTATGACTAAAAAATGTACAATGATAACTACATTCCCGCTGACACTCACGACCCCACCCATGATGCTAATCACTGCCAGAACATCCATATTTGTAGAAATAGAGTTCCGCATCATTTACGGATGACACCGACACCACTAGAAAATTGTCGACTAACCCACAACCACCATATCACAACCTACCAGTGATGATTTTTGTGCAGGTACCAATCGGTGGAACGAAACTAACAATGGCTCTTTTGCAGTTCTTGAAGAGGAACCCATTTCAAACGATCTTTTGACCCTGTGGTTTTGACCTGCTAGCTCTCGGTCAAATAGGTCCCATGGGCTTTCATTTTACCTTTCACAACCCGAGATAGGATTGGGCCTTTTCTCCTCAGGCCATGCTTACGCGAGACTACAAAAGACTTGCCTTTAGAAATAGGCAGCATTGGGCCAGGTTTCTCCAAGCGCAACTCCAAGCCTACGTTAGCATTATGAATAATAACCCGGACCACTTCCATCTCCAAGCCCAAGGCCCATGTCGACTTTAAGAATAAGGGCATTGACCACTTCCCTTTGAAACAACAGGTCCAATTTTAAACCATATAAGGAAGTCTTCTCTGCCACAATTCCCTTGGAGCCACCTTCATTCATGTAATCTGTGTAGATGGGTGGCGCAATAGACTTGGTGGGCACATCTCCATGACAGACTTTTCCTTCCCCTTTGGATTACCAAGGATACCCCTCAGTTTAATAGTAGGCTTAATAGCATGGTCGGAGTGAGGTTTCGGATATTTCAACGGCCCCCTATTTTGGTCATCTAAAATAGGGATGTAGATAGCAATACTCACGTCCTTGTACAAGCCAACTCACGGTGGAGACCCCCAAGACTATTTCTTTAACCTTCTTCTTGCTTTTCTCTAGGGATGTAACCGGTCCGGTATGGTCCGATTTTGGATAAAATTTAGGACTGATCCGGTATGCATTTGTTTTGCATTTTTCAAAACCGATTACACATCGGTTATTCTTCTAAACCGGTACTCCGATTTTACCGGTTTCCGGTCTGGTTGGGTCCAGTTTTTCGATTTTAATGTACTATATTATATAGTATATTATAGTATATAATACTATAGTAATAATATATTGTAGTATGTTACAATATATATTATAATTGTATTATAAACTATAATGATATATTATAGTATATTATAATATATATAGTGATATAGTATTAGTATAACTATTAATTTGCACTATATAATATTAGTATAACTATTAATACAATAAACAAGATGATATAAGATTTTAAAATTTAATATTATATTAATTAGTAATTTATCATATAATACAAAACTATTTTATATATATTTATATATTATATACAATAGAAAAAATTAAAATATATATATATATATAAACCGGTCCGGTCCGATTTTAGAAAAAGAAAAATTAGAACCGGACTGATTGTGACCGGTTTTAAGAAAAATAAAACTGGTACCGGACCGAACCAAACTCGAGACCGCACTGATCCCACCAGTTTAGTCCGGTCCGATCCGGTTTACTGATTTTTTTTTTTTTACACCCCTACTTCTCTCCGTAATGTGCACCAAATAATCACTTATCACCAATAACTCGAATATTTTTACTTTAAGGTTGCGTTTGGATAATGAGATAATCTCGAATATTCAGTAAAAAGTAATGATAAAATATTGAATAATTGTAAATAATAGTGAAAAA
This sequence comes from Carya cathayensis, assembly GCA_011037825.1. Lineage (NCBI taxonomy): Eukaryota > Viridiplantae > Streptophyta > Magnoliopsida > Fagales > Juglandaceae > Carya > Carya cathayensis. The sequence continues at coordinate 179,519 of QGSO01000340.1, forward strand.
TAATAATAAATAGTATCCAAACGAAGCCTAAAAAGACGAATTTCGAGTATCCCAACCACAATAACATATAATAGATTTAGATTTAGAAAACAAAGGGGCATTTCCGATAAGAAGCGCCGCAAAGAAACATCACAGGTGGGACAGTGGGGAGAGAGAGAGAGAGAGAGAGATGGGGTTCCTAATACAATGTAAATAGTTGTCAATAGATATACTAAGTGGTTACTTTTACACATTACAGCAGTAGAGCATCTTCAAGTTACTCTGACAGAGGATTCGTAAAAACTTATTTGTCATTTTGAACTACTCTTCACTTGAATTGAAGTAATTGGATAACACCCGAGGAGTTATCTCCTAAGCTGAAAATTCAATAAAGTTGCAAGTTTGAACCTTTCTTTGAAGGGACAGTTGCTTAAGAGTTTCCATTATTCTTCGCTCCATGTTTTCCTCTTTTCCTGCTCACTGACTACTCTGCTGCTTATTGTTATTAGGTGATAAATCTCTGTAGCTATTCAATATGTAATTGGTTTATACACAGAAGTCAACCCTGATTCCACTCCCATAGCTTACCTGTCTGTATCTAGTTTGATGTTACTTCAACAGGCTTTGCAGAGACATCTTGCAACCCACACACCATATTTGCAGGGACAGCGATGTCTATCATTTTCGGGTATGGGAGTTTAAGATCTGTAAAAAAATTTGTAAAAATTAAATAAACCTTAAATGGCTAACTGTAAAATATAAGATCGGTCTTCAATAGCAAAATTGTTCTTAACAAAATTGATCATGTAAGACTTACTTTCCATAATATTCTTAAATGCTTCCTGCAAAGAGTTCACAGGTTGAAACAATTAAAGATATGGGGGAGAATATTGACAGAGAAAGCAAAGTAAAAGGATAGGAGTAATTGAGAAAAAAAATTTATCAGATATTAAACAACAGGAACTACACTGCTTAGTCAGCCAATCATCATCAAAATCAGAATAATCTTCTTTCTCATTACTTTGTATCAAATTTAAGAATAATGCAAATCCAACAATTTGTAAGGGATTCAATGCAGACTTTGGTGGGATCAAATGGCAGTTACACCATAGGATAACACCGAAGTCTACTTGGTTTTCAAACAAGTCTAATGTGAAGTTTATAAAAATTAATTATTGAACTATGAGAAAGTGCACCGGTTAAACAAAATGGTAAGATCTATTAATAAAAATTGATGACCAAGGGCTTTACATCAATCAGAAGAACAATGGAAAAAGAAAGAAAACTATATGGTAAAGCATCATATTGGAGTAGTTACATTGTCCTAATTATAAAATCAAATCTAGGAAAAACAAAAAATGGCATTTACGCCAAAAGAATCACCTCCTCTTTTGTAAGCCTAGGATTATAAAGCATCTCCTCCTCCACAGTGCTAACCTGGATGTCAGGAGAAGGCATGTCATAATCAGCTGTTTTCAATAAATTACAGTCTAGAAATAAGAGGCTGCAGATGGTTAATACCGTAAATCCTTTGTAATCATGGGCAGGAAAGAGCAGTGTATCCTTAGGCAATGTGAAAATCTGGGTCCACAATATTTATCAAAAATAAAAAATCAGGGTCCACAAGAAAAAGATAATAAGTCTCTGCAAATAGTGTTCTGAAGGTCAAAATAGACAAGTATTCCTTCCCATACAAAACATAGCATGCTATTTCATCATCTCATATCCTTACCTGTGAATGCACTGACTTGTAGAGTTGAAGCGAACTACCACCCTGTACATAAATTAATGAGATAAATGCTACTTGATATTTCCCTCAAAATGACATGAGAATGAGTGCAGTTTCTTCAAAAGCAAGCTTTGACTTTTCTAAAATGTAATTCTTTCTTTATTCTTTTAATCATGCTAAAATAGCTTTATTAAAAATAAAAAAAAATGTAATACACTACAATTTCAGATATTTAAGACACTATACCTGAAAATCAGTTCTCCCACATCCACGTATCAGTAAGGCATCCCCAGTGAAAGCCATTCTCGGTTGAGGTTGATCAGGACCATCTCCTGTAACATAAGTAACACATCCTAATGTATGGCCAGGAGTAGCACGAACCTGCAAAATGATTAAAAAAGAATTCACATGTCATATACTTATTGCTACAACTTAAAAGAAACAATCACATCGCCATTATACACTATATAATGCTAGTTTAGTCACCACCGATATTTTGGTCAGTATCTAGATTGCTGCAAACAGAATTGAGTGACCATATAAAACAATCAGCAATACCTAAAAATAAAAATAAAAAATACTAATTGGAAAATAATAGGTATGCTTGATTAAGAGAATTTTTAAGAATGAGAATTATACTGAAATTACTGTTTATTGGATTTTTTTTAAAAGTAAATAGGGTTTTTTTTTTTTTCCAGGTAAGTTTTGTATTGGGTTTGTAAAAGTGGATAGATAGAGATGAAAAGTCATTAATAAAATCTTTTATGGTAGATTTGGTTTTGGATTTTGTAAAAGTTTCGATTTTTATGTTTCTTTTTTTAATTTTTCACTAAAACCTAGGTAAATGATTAGATGAAAAGTTGAAATAAAAAAATTTTTGAGATTGAAAGATGTTTGGACTGAAGTTGAAAAAACACTTGAAACAGTTTGAGAAATTGTTGAAAGAGTCGTCACTTGTAGGCATGGTGTGTCAACACACCACTTGTTGTGGAACCCATTATAGTTAAAAAATAAAAAAATAAAAAATAAAAGTTAAAACACCAATATCTTTTTACCATTGTGGGACCCACTTCAACTTTGTATTGGGTGTGTCAAAAAACAGACTTGCAAATAGATTTTTTCTTTTTGATTAAAAAAAATGTTAGTTAAACATGGCCTATGTATCTACCATAATCAGCTACACACTACATACCAGCGGCCATATGTTACCATAGAAATTAATGCTTTAGTATTTTAAAGTTAATCCTGGGCTCTGTAAGCCTATCAAAATCATGGATAATAAATTTCCAGTCAAGCTCTAATTATTCTGCAGATTTCATTAGTTTCACAAGAAAGGGGAAAAACAATAGTCAATTAACATATGCATCTAGGAAACTATTCCCCCATAAATAACTCTCAGAATTTCCCTAATCATGTACTTGAAAAATTTATAAACCATGCGCAACTGTATCCTACCTCCAAAAATAGATCACCAAAACAGATTTTATCACCAGCTTCAATCAGAAGATCAGCCTGTGAGTTGCTCGCTTTTGAAATGATAGATTTCACTCCAGGAATCTTGTTCTACAAGTAAAAACAACGCATGAAGATCAACAGATCCATTTCTGCTTATGCAGCATCAAAGGATAAAAACTCTCACCAGAAGGCAAGTTTTATAGAAAGGGAATCAAGTTTTATATAAGGCAACTTATCAAAAAAAAGTTTTATATAAGGCAAGCTTAGCAACATGGAAGTAATTCCACACCTTAATAAGACCACTACCAGTTACATGGTCAGCATGGACATGGGTGTTCATGGCATAAAGGAGTTTCAGTCCAAGCTCTTTTACAAGGGAGAGGTCTCTCTCCACCATCTTATCAACTGGGTCAATCAACTGAAAATTTTGAACAAAAAGATAAATAAACTTGATAAATAACAAAGAGAAACAGCAATGAAACTAGTCAACATAAACATTCAATTAGATGCCAACGCAGGCATTGCATAAATCACGAAGCTAGTCAGCAGAACCATCAGAAGAAGAAAATTACATGCTTAGCTCATAAATGTTTCACATTAGTACAAGCAAACGATTATATGGAGTAAAGTAGAAAAGTCCAAACTAGTTACTTTATGCCTGCTTAGTCCCTAATGCACCCTAAAGGGTGTCAATCATCGACTCTAGCCAATTTCTTAGATATTTTTTCCTAAAACTTCTCTGGTGCTACTTCAAATATTTTGTCTATAAGAATGGATAGCTATAGTTATTTCTGCAAAACCTTTTTTTCTAGTAATCATTACATTAGATTAAAAGGCAGATATGGAAGGAGTCCAAGGGCAGGTGGGCTGCCCCGACAAAATGCCCCACTATAATAATTAAAGTCAATAGAAATAAAAACAAGAAAAGGACAATGGAATGTGTCTGGACCCATCTTTGTCAGTCGAATTGAGGGAACTTCCGTAAGGTCGATTTTTTATCCAATCCAATAAAGAATTGTGGCACTCCATCTGGAAGCCGCAGTGGTGATATTGGCCTGAACATGACTGCTTAACAATTTGCATATAATGGCTTGCTTAAGTTTTGACAATACCAGTACTCTATCAATTAAATTTGATTACAAATAAAAGATGATTACCTTTTTATTTGACCATGCATCACAATTTTAAAACATTCAAGCCTTTATATGCAAATTCTTTTCATTTTGGCTGCTTATTCGCGAAATCCATTATTGCTTAAGATTAAGAAAATGACTTGGCAGCATATTGTTCAAATTCTCACTGCTATTGGCAAAAACACAACTCACCATCTGTCGGGAAAAAAATAAAGGCCTGCCATAAAGCTGTGTGATTGGACAAGGACACAGGTTCAAGAGGAAAAGTGTGACAGCAGACAAAGAGAGGGAAAAGGATAAGGGGCAATTGGACAAATAAAAAAAAATCAGCTACCACAACAAGGGGAGACTTCATTTCCAGACTTGGGTACTTCATCCTCACCCTCTCCTTCTTCCCTCTTCTGCATCTATAACACTTGTATCAGAGAGCTTACAGAGGACATGAGAACTTGTATAAAACATTATTGGTATCAACCCTGTGGTGTGATGCCCTCAACCCCCTGCTTGGGATTTAACGGAGATCGAGACGTTGGGATATGCAACACTGGTTACATACCCCCATCATACATGATACTCAATATGTGTGCACATGGCATGCTTCTAGCAATATGAGTAAATCACAGTGGAAAAAGTAATGTTAACTACTTGTACCAGAATAAAATCAATCCCAAGCATACATAACTTGATAACATACCATAACTGTTTCCTACATCCAACAGTTCAATACATAAAAAGAAAACATAACATATTGTCTTCCACATAATATATCCCAAAGTTACTTCACAAAACATAACATAACACCTTGTCCTTAAAGTAGTCTCAACCATAGTTATCCACATAATAACATTGTCTTGAAATTACAAACAGTACTTATAAATATAACAAGAGATTAGACTTCTCCCATATAAGTCCATCCACCACTAGTCCACCTCGTCCAATCCCGTCTATTACTCCTCAGGGTTTTGTTCTGCATACATTGTAACATCTTCTTTGGTTCCGAGAAGCGGGACCATAGTGAGACTACCACAGTGAGATTTTTCAAAATCTCAATAAGTTATACCTAGAACTAAGCACAAAGATAACATGATATGACAGGTGTAAACATGTGAATAATGCATGAACATGAGACTTGCTTTTCATAAAAAATAATACTTTTCCATCCAAATTCCTGGATATCTTTTCATAACATCCACTTTTAGTCTTGATTACCATATCCCATAGCTACCCATAAGATCCGTGTCTACGCTTGGTTATCTTCACCACACAGCAAGTAAAGCCCGTCAGTGTGACTTCGTCTCAAGAATAATCAAGGCTTCCAGTAAACGTCCTTCGCGTTGAGCACTCTCTAGCCCCCACCAATGAGAAGGCACAGACCCTCGCTCCTAGACCATTACTATCTCATTCGAGATCATTAATTGTTTTTCATCAATCTAGGGGAATCCACTCCATATTTAAGCATTCCATAGTGGATGGAGAAGCTCCATTAGGATAATCCCTCATCCCAGCTTGGGGTCGAGACTTATTTTTCAAAAAGATTTTCTATGCATAAACTTGTGCTTTATGTCATGTAACCATTCTTCATGAATGATGACAGATATTCATGTGCTTTGACATATAACATTTCATGAATAGAATAGATGAAGTAATGTGATTGCATTTATCACCATATCATAAGTCACATTACCGATGAGTAAGTTAGAGTTTAACTTACTAACTGTTGTTGATGTTCGTTTTGCGTTCACGTTTCTGGAAAATCATAATTTAGAGTTATAACTCAGCTTAAGTGTTTTTATTAAAAACTAAAAATAACCTTTCTAATATCCTTAATGCCTTTTTGCTGAATGATCCTTACACTTTTACTATTTACACAATAACCCCTATACTTTTCGCTATTTATAATTTGACCCCAACTTTACTCATTTCCATAAACTCCATTCTCTTCTTGCTAAGTATAAGCTTTCATAAACATTATTCTCATGTACTACTAGTTGCACAACCATCAACATTAACCCGTTACAAACTTAAAACAGAACCTAAATCTATCATTCTCTCATAAACTTGCCACTCAAAAATCATTTAACACAAATGTACACATACTCTATTCATTTATCACTTGAGCCCAACACAAATCCATCACAACCATTGTTCAAGCATAACACACCTAACATACTCAAATCTGTCCAATTCTTGAACCTCATGGTCCTCATGTAAATTCCAATCCATAAATAATTGTGATTAAGCAAAAACTAACCCTTCAACTAAATTAATATACACACACATACCTTCAATCCATCATCCATTTAAACTCAATATATGATTTCATATAACATAGCTTCACAATTTCAAACCATGGCCTCCCTCAATCCATGAAGTCCGCCACCACACCATCAATATATAAAATCTGTCCATACCACAAAGCTTTATAAGCTTCATTCATGGCTCCATAACATCCCAACCATATAGTCATATAAACTTCATTCATTCATATTACATTCAATATGTATATACAAATCTGTCCAATGCATACAACCAACCCAAAGAACTCATACTCAATTCATCCATCATTCAAGTTCAACATAAATCCACCACACAACCATATAGTCCCACAAACATACATTCAAGATACATTAAATCTGTCTACCATATATAACCAACCAAAAATATTATACCATACTCATTTATCACCAAAGATCAGCATACAACCCACTCGAAGCACCCACTCTATTTACAAACTTAATCCACACACAATATACTTAATACATACAGTTCTGTCCAACCAATCTTCACAAACACTTTACTCAAAGCATAAGCCACTTGACAAAGTATACTCATGATTTCATAAGTTCAAACCATGATATTTCACTGCCTTTACACTCAAAACACAACACCATTCAATCACATAAACATAATATTCATTGAGATAAAGAGATAGGAGTTTATACCACAAATTGAGGGGCTGCTATGTGCAGGTTCAAGGTTAGATCGCTGTAAATACCGTGCAGTGCATGAGCTAGTTGTGTAAGCCTGCTCTGTTTTTCTTTGCTTGGAGGGCTGAGTGGCGGTGCACAGAGGAGGGTTTTCGTGGTGGGGAGGTGGTTTGCTAGAGAGAAAGCAGTGGAGGTGCTGGGCTGAACGTGGAAGGGTTGTCAATTTGGAGTCGCATGAAGAAGGGGCTGGACAGTGCTAGGTGCAAAGGCTCACGGTTGTCCAATGGTGGTTGAGGTGTAACAAGGCTGTGCTTCCGTGTCTCATTTCAACAGAATGGCTTACGGCTGGGGCTATTGGCTGCATGCAACCAAGAATGGCTAGGTGGGGCTGCTGCGCTGTGGCGCGACACCAACGTGAGCTGGGGGCATGACAATGGGCTATCGGTCCTAGTGGCTTGCCCAGGGAGATGGGAAACCAAGAATCGCGGCTGGAGGGGGTCCATGGTGGCTCCATTGCAGATTCCAAGCTAGGCATTGGAGGGAGGACAACGATGGTCTCAATTTCTACTGATTTGGTTTCACCAATAATGAGAGAGATCTAGTTTTGTCGGTGTGCACAAGACGGCATGACCTTGAATTGCCATAAGCAATAGCATTGGTCTTCATTGGTGCAGAGATGGCACAAGGTAGTGGCCTCTATCAACGTGCATTGGTTTTAAGGTTTGGGAGCAGTGGTGAAAGGCGGTGCGGGGTGACCGTGAGGCGGCTCACAGTTCTGTCGGTGAAAGCTGGCAGCTTTCAGTGGTTGCTTGGGGAAGAAGTTGAAACTGGTCATTGACGACAATCTTGGATGTGGGACAGTGCTACTGCCTTGATCTTCAATGGTCTGTGGATGAAGGAGATGGCGGGGTTGGAAGCTTGAGGAGCCGCTAGCGGTTCTTCACGGTAGCTGGTGGCTGGCAGCAAGGTCGTGAGATGGAGGAGTGAGCGAGGGAGACCAATGGGATGCTTGGGGAATGAGATAAGATGGGAATTTTGTGAATAGTACTAAGATGGTTTCTTAATAGTAGTAAGATAGTTTGGGAATAGTAGTGAGATAGTTTAAGTTAAATATTTATTGGGTTTTAGGAAAGAAGAGAGAAAAAGTTGAGCAAAAAATATTATAAAGTAAAATATTGTTAAAATATCATTTTTAATATTTTATTTTTGTTTTGGGATTTGAAAATTTTGAATTATTTTTTGTTTTTTGTTTGAAAATTTGGGAAAGTTATAATGATTAGTTTGAAAGTGTTTATATTTGAATGATGTTTGGAAAAAAAATGAAATATGATAAGATGAAATGAGATGGGATGAGATGAGATTTGTTTCCAAACATCCCCTAAGGGTGCCGAGGAAGAAGAAGAACAAGGAGAGAGAGAGAGAGAGAGGGTCTGCAGCCGAGATAGGGAGAGAGAGCTTGTGAGTGTGTGTTAACCGATTGCCTCAAGGTATGTGTGTGGTCTGAAATTAATTTAAGGAGATGGGGTTGGAGAAGATGGGTTAGATGGGCAACACTGTCAGTGGACAGCGTTGCTGTCCATATTTGTTTCCATAATTGTTTTCATATTTATTCCCTTGATTTACTCTTTCGTATAATTAGCTTAATATTTGACAGAATGTATAGGAATAACATTAGCATATACGTAGTTCTTTCCATGTATGGAATTCCTTTGTACAATTTATATAATTAAGGGAAATCACAAGGCCAATGATTCGGCTATTCTCACAAACTTGACATGGTGTCAAGAGCCATTTATACGTAACTCCAGCATCCTTCAGAATTTTTTCTCGGTTTCGGTGTCTCAGTGCAGTTTTGACGTGCACTTCTGCTTCTCGGGAGGCTTCTGTGCTGGTTCCGAAGTGAACCTTCTTTGTTTCGGTGGGTTCTGTCTTGCTTTTGGGTGTCTCCGACGTCATTTTCTTTGTTTCGGTGCAAGTCTATTCCCTGGGTCTTCTTTTTTTTTCGGTGCAACTCTTTCGGTGGCTTTTTTTGGTTTTGGTGGTCTCTGTCGGTGATTTGCAACCAAGGTGGCTGTCGGTGTAGCCTTTTCTAATCTTTTTCGGCATCTCTGTGGCTGAGTGGCTGTCGGAACAGCCTTCTGGTGGTATTTTCGGTATTTTTGTGGCTAAGTGACTCTCAGAACAGTCCTCTGTGGCTGTTACAGGTGCTGTGCGATGCATCTTGTAGGTTTTGCTGCTTCCACTTATTTTCGGTGATCTGTTTTTTTTTGCTGTTTCCTATTTTTTTGGTTATCTTGCTTCTCGGCACCTTTACTACTGAGTGCTATTTTTTTTCTCGACATTTTTTTGGTTCATCATTTTGTCTCGGGTTCTAATTTTTTCTCCAATGGATTCTGCACCTGTGTGTGTTAAGTTTACGGGCACAAATTATTCTACTTGGGCATTTCAGTTTGAACTTTTCCTCAAGGGCAAAGACCTTTGGGGTCATATTGATGGCACGGTTGTTGCCAAACCCTCCGCTTCTGAAAAATCTCAAGATGTCGGGTCTTCTCAGTCATGGGCTGTGCTTGACATCATGTCTTGGCTTCTTGGTTCAGTGGAGCCCCATATTGTCACCAACTTGCAACCCCATCTCTCCGCTCAATTTATGTGGGCTTACTTGAAGAGGGTTTATCATCAGGATAATGATGCTCATTGCTTTCAGTTAGAACATGCGACTGCCATGTTTCAACTGGTAGTCTTTCTATCCAGGACTACTACTCGGCCTTTCTGACCCTTTCGCATGAATATGCTGATTTGGTCACAGCGGATGTTCCTGTTGCCGCTCTTTCAACTATTCACACTTTTCATGCAACTAGCCAACGTGATCAATTTCTTATGAAATTACGTTCAGAGTATGAATCTGTTTGCTCCTCTTTACTGAACAGATCTCATGTTCCCTCTCTTGATATTTGTTTTGGAGAGTTACTTCGTGAAAAACAACGTCTTAGTACTCAAGCTATTCTGGAGAAATCTCATGGTATTTCTAGGATGACCACTGTAGCTTATGCTGCCCACAGACGAGGACCACCTATAAATTCTAAAAACTTGCAGTGTTTCTGCTACAAGGAATATGGGCATATTGCTGCCAATTGTTCTAAGAAATTCTGCTCTTATTGCAAGAAAAAGGGTCACATTATCAAAGAGTGTCGTACTCGCCCTCAGCATCGTCAGGCCTAAGTATTTCAGACTTCGGTTACTGTTCCGCCCGCAGCGACTTCTGCAGCACATGGCTCTCCTTTCAATGCATCCTCTATTGCACCTCCTGCAATGAATTACCGCACCCCTGACATGGTGCAACAGATGCTCATTTCGGCATTATCAGCAATGGGGTTCCAAGGTAACAATTCTACTAAACTTTGGTACGTGGACTCAGGGGCCTCCAATCACATTACTAATAATCCCATTGCTTTATGCCATGTCCGGCCTTACGCTGGTCAATCTGCTATTCAAACTGCCAATAGCAGCTCTTCGCCCATAGCTGCTGTCGGAGATGCCTCTTCAAAGTTCACTAATGTGTTTCTTGCTCCTCAGCTTTCTACGAATCTTATTTCTGTTCGCGAATTAGTTGATAATAATTGTACTGTTACTAGTGATGGTTGTGTTGTGCAGGACCAGGTAACGAGGAAGCCGATCGCGAAGGGACCTAAAGTGGGGTGCTTGTTTCCACTTTTTTTGCTTGTTCCCATTTTTTCTCCAGTTTCTTCTATTAAGTCTTTTGCTTGTAATAATGTTTCAGATCTTAGTATGGTATGACATCATCATTTAGGCCATCTCAATACTCAAATCTTATCTCATGTATTGAACTCTGGTTTACTTGATAATAAAAACCGTTCTTCTTTATCTCTTGAATGTACTTCTTGCAAACTTGGTAAAAGCAAAACTCTTCCCTTCCCTTTGCATGCAAGTAGAGCATCTCACTGCCTTGATCTTATCCATAGTGATGTTTGGGGACCTTCTCTAGTTACTTCACATGAAAAGTTCAAATACTATGTGACTTTTATTGATGATCATAGCAGATTTACTTGGGTTTACTTTGTTCGCTCTAAATCTGAGGTCTTTCGTGCTTTTACTGAATTTTTAGCGTATGTTGACAATCAATTTTCTGCTTCTATTAAGACATTACGCACAGATTCCGGTGGTGAATATTTGTCTACTGAGTTTCAAGCATTCTTGGCTTCTAAGGGTATTATTCATCAACGTTCATGTCCCTCTACTCCTCAACAAAATGGAGTAATCGAATGCAAAAATCGTCATCTCCTCGATGTGGTACATACTCTCTTGTTAGAATCTTCTGTTCCATACATGTTTTGGGTCAAGGCTCTGAAAACAAATACTCATTTGATTAATCGTTTGCCTTCTCAAGTCTTAAATATGGAGTCTCCCTATTTCCGCTTAGTTGCTACGCAACCTAGTTATGATAACCTTCATACATTTGGTCGTGTATGTTTTGTTCATTTACCTCCTCATAAGCAACATAAATTATCTGCTCAATCTGTCTGCTGTGCTTTCTGGGGATATAATGTGTCAAAAGGGATTTGTGTGCTATGAATCTACTTTACATCGTACACAGATTTCTAGAAATGTTATTTTCTTTGAAAATCAACATTTTTTTCCTATGTGTCATCCTCTTCTACTATGGTTCTCCCCTCCTTTGAGCAGCCGTTCTCAGATCGTCATCCTGTCAATTCTCGCTTTAAACCAGGTTTTGTGTATACAAGACACTCCCGCCCACAGTCTCTTCCGGTGACTCAACCAATATCTGATCCTCCCACACTCCATATTCAATCAGTTGCAGCACCACCAGTGCCTTTGGTACGTCGCTCTCCTCGAGTGTCTGTACCCCCAGATAGGTATGGATTTCCTTCTTCCAGTTCTGGCAATTCTATTTCAGCTCTTACTGCTGTATTGTCCAATTTTGATATTCCCACCTGCTACTCAACACGCTGCCAAGCATGATTGTTGGCGACAAGCCAGGAAGAAATTGCCGCTCTAGAGGCCAATCACACCTGGGACATTGAGCCTTGTCCTCCCACTATTGTTCCTCTAAGTTGCAAATGGGTTTACTCTGTCAAAGTCCGATCTGATGGCAGTTTGGATCGTTACAAAGCTCGGCTTGTTGCACTTGGGAATAATCAGGAATATGGTGTCAATTATGAAGAGACTTTTGCTCCTGTGGCTAAAATGACTACTGTTCGTACGATTCTAGCTTTTGCTGCTTCCAGCGATTGGCCACTTCATCAAATGGATGTCAAAAATGCTTTTCTTCATAAGGATCTTAAAGAGTGTACTTATATGAAGCCACCTCTGGGATTGTTTCCCTCTCCGACTACACGTGTGTAAGCTTCGTCGCTCTCTTTATGGTCTCAAACAGGCTCCGAGGGCTTGGTTCGATAAATTTCGCACCACTTTATTACAATTTTCATTCAAGCAAAGCAAGTATGATACTTCCTTGTTTCTTCGGAAATCAAACATGGGTATTGTTATTCTTTTGGTTTATGTTGATGATATTGTGATCACTGGTTCCGACTCTGCTTTACTTGGTCAACTCAAAACTCATCTCTCAGAGTCCTTTCATATGAAAGATCTTGGGTCTCTCACATATTTTCTTGGTCTTGAGGTGCATCGTAGTCCCTCCGATATTTCCCTCAATCAACATAAGTATGCTAGTGACTTGGTGGCTACAGCTGGCCTACAAGAGGCTACTTCTGTTGATACTCCCATGCAATTAAATGTCAAGCTTCGCAAAGAGGAGGGTGACTTGCTTGCTGATCCCAGTTTATACCGGAAGTTGGTGGGTAGCCTTGTTTACCTCACCATTACTAGACCGGACATTTCTTTTGTTGTATAGCAAGTTAGCCAGTTTCTTGAAACTCCTCGTCATCTTCATTTGGCTGCTGTCCTTAGGATCATCCGTTATGTTCAAGGAACTTCTGCCCGTGGCTTATTCTTTCCTACAGGCAATTCTCTCCATCTTGTTGCTTATAGCGATGCTGATTGGGCTGGTTGTGCTGATACACGTCACTCCAATACTGGTTGGTGTGTGTTCTTAGGTGATGCGTTCATCTCCTGGAGGTCTAACTCAGCAAGCAAACCTCGAAGCCAAATAATTTCGGAACAAGCAAGAGACATCACTCGGTACTCAGATTCTGTAGATGATTTAGAAACTCTGTCTTGCTTCTTACTCTTCCAGGAGATAACGCATCACCTAAGAACACACACCAACCAGTAATGGAGTGACGTGTATCAGCACAACCAGCCCAATCAGCATCGCTATAAGCAACAAGACGGAGAGAATTCCTGTAGGAAAGAATAAGCCAGGGCAGAAGTGCCTTGAACATAACGGATGATCCTACGGACAGCAGCCAAATGAAGATGACGAGGAGTTTCAAGAAACTGGCTAACTTGCTATACACAAAAGAAATGTCCGGTCTAGTAATGGTGAGGTAAACAAGGCTACCCACCAACTTCCGGTATAAACTGGGATCAGCAAGAAGTCACCTCCTTCTTTGCGAACTTGACATTTAATTCCATGGGAGTATCAACAGAAGTAGCCTCTTGTAGGCCAGCTGTAGCCACCAAGTCACTAGCATACTTATGTTGATTGAGGGAAATACCGGAGGGACACGATGCACCTCAAGACCAAGAAAATATGTGAGAGACCCAAGATCTTTCATATGAAAGGACTCTGAGAGATGAGTTTTGAGTTGACCAAGTAAAGCAGAGTCGGAACCAGTGATCACAATATCATCAACATAAACCAAAAGAATAACAATACCCATGTTTGATTTCCGAAGAAACAAGGAAGTATCATACTTGCTTTGCTTGAATGAAAATTGTAATAAAGTGGTGCGAAATTTATCAAACCAAGCCCTCGGAGCCTGTTTGAGACCATAAAGAGAGCGACGAAGCTTACACACGTGTAGTCGGAGAGGGAAACAATCCCAGAGGTGGCTTCATATAAGTACACTCTTTAAGATCCTTATGAAGAAAAGCATTTTTGACATCCATTTGATGAAGTGGCCAATCGCTGGAAGCAGCAAAAGCTAGAATCGTACGAACAGTAGTCATTTTAGCCACAGGAGCAAAGGTCTCTTCATAATTGACACCATATTCCTGATTATTCCCAAGTGCAACAAGCCGAGCTTTGTAACGATCCAAACTGCCATCAGATCGGACTTTGACAGAGTAAACCCATTTGCAACTAGAGGAACAATAGTGGGAGGACAAGGCTCAATGTCCCAGGTGTGATTGGCCTCTAGAGCGGCAATTTCTTCCTGCATAGCTTGTCGCCAACAATCATGCTTGGCAGCGTGTGAGTAGCAGGTGGGAATATCAAAATTGGACAATACAGCAGTAAGAGCTGAAATAGAATTGCCAGAACTGGAAGAAGGAAATCCATACCTATCTGGGGGTACAGACACTCGAGGAGAGCGACGTACCAAAGGCACTGGTGGTGCTGCAACTGATTGAATTGGAGTGTGGGAGGATCAGATATTGGTTGAGTCACCGGAAGAGACTGTGGGCGGGAGTGTCTTGTATACACAAAACCTGGTTTAAAGCGAGAATTGACAGGATGACGATCTGAGAACGGTGCTCAAAGGAGGGGAGAACCATAGTAGAAGAGGATGAACATAGGAAAAAAATGTTGATTTTCAAAGAAAATAACATTTCTAGAAATCGTGTACGATGTAAAGTAGATTCATAGCACACAAATCCCTTTTGACACATTATATCCCAAGAAAGCACAGGGACAGATTGAGCAGATAATTTATGTTGCTCATGAGGAGGTAAATGAACAAAACATACACAACCAAATGTATGAAGGTTATCATAACTAGGTTGCGTAGCAAATAAGGAAATAGGGAGACTCCATATTTAAGACTTGAGAAGGCAAACGATTAATCAAATAAGTAGCTGTTTTCAGAGCCTCGACCCAAAACATGGATGGAACAGAAGATTCTAACAAGAGAGTACGTACCACATCGAGGAGATGACGATTTTTGCTTCGGCTACTCCATTTTGTTGAGGAGTAGAGGGACATGAACGTTGATGAATAATACCCTTAGAAGCCAAGAATGCTTGAAACTCAGTAGACAAATATTCACCACCGGAATCTGTGCGTAATGTCTTAATAGAAGCAGAAAATTGATTGTCAACATACGCTAAAAATTCAGTAAAAGTACGAAAGACCTCAGATTTAGAGCGAAGAAAGTAAACCCAAGTAAATCTGCTATGATCATCAATAAAAGTCACATAGTATTTAACTTTTCATGTGAAGTAACTAGGAGAAGGTCCCCAAACATCACTATGGATAAGATCAAGGCAGTGAGATGCTCTACTAGCATGCAAAGGGAAGGGAAGAGTTTTGCTTTTACCAAGTTTGCAAGAAGTACATTCAAGAGATAAAGAAGAACGGTTTTTATTACAAGTAAACCAGAGTTCAATACATGAGATAAGATTTGAGTATTGGGATGCCTAAATGATNGAGGTTTGCTTGCTGAGTTAGACCTCTCTGAGACAGATCCTACACCTTTACATGCTAATAATACAAGTGCTATTCAGATCACGGCCAATCCTGTCTATCATGAGCGGACAAAGCATATTGAAGTCGACTATCACTCTATCCGTGAAGCCTTTGACGCTCGCGTTATCACTCTTCCCCACATTTCTACTGAACTACAAATTGCTGATATCTTCACCAAGGTTCTCTCACTCATCATCGACATTGCTTCCTAAGTAGCAAATTGATGCTTGTTGATCAACCCGCATCAATTTGAGGGGGGCTGTTAGTGGACAGCGTTGCTGTCCATATTTGTTTCCATAATTGTTTTCATATTTATTCCCTTGATTTCTCTTCCGTATAATTAGCTTAATATTTGATAGATTGTATAAGGATAACATTAGCATATATGTAGTTCTTTACACGTATAGAATTCCTTTGTACAGTTTATATAATAAGGGGAAATCACAAGGCCAATGATTCGGCTATTCTCACAAACTTGACAAACACGTGGGGCTGATTTGATCCAATAGTGGAGATAGAACATAGAGGAACTATGAAAAAGGAATAGGGAAAATGATAGCAAGGGAAGGGAAATGGGCTAAATGCAAAAAAATACAACCTTTTATTCTTGATACAAAAATAATATTTTTCATCATAAAAGAAAATGATGAATTTTAAAAACAATTACATAAAGTGAATTTGTAAAATTATATTATTTTTGGGTCTCCAAAATTAAAGAGGCTAAATCCATAATATATGTTTCGTCCAATACACTAAAAATACCACATTTAAATCCATTTGGTCCTTTAAAAATACTTGGAAAATTTTAAAACACTTGGCTCTATATAAAAATCATCCGCTAAATTTAAAGCAAGAATTCAAGATTTAAAACATTTAGGCTAGGCTCGTGAGGAATTCAGAGTGGTTGGTCACACATGGTATTAGAGCGGCGCTTGCACAACCACGACTGCAAATATCATTTCTCTTTGGAGCTCATTTGTGAATAGTTCGAGGATAAGCGTAAGTGAATAGCTACTTCGAGGGAGCTAGACCTCTAGATTTTTCATATGAGATAAAATATTAAGTAGAAATTCCTTGATGATCTTATAGCAAAACATAGGGTTCCTGCATAGATAACCGAAATGCCAAACATGGAAATTATTTGCCTTGATAAATTATTTGACTTGGCCTCCTACTTTTGCCATGCATGGAAATTACCTAGGTGAGAAAATATCATTCCTTAGATTAAGCTAATTAAAATATTGCTACAATTAAAATATATCATTATAGATATTATATAATTTTATACCTAATTAGGATATAACAAATTATTCATAATGGATTTCACCTCCCCAAGACCCGTGGACATGCACCTTAATGCCAAACCACGTAGACATGAGTGTCTCCTCTTCTTATCTATTTTCCACATTTATTTTATACTGTACAAACCATGGATGTGCACATGGTGCACAGTCATCTTCGTCACCTCCATGGGACATGCGATCAACTGTTGGACCCCAGTTGCCAGAAGAATGCGTCAACACTATCTATATGTGTGATACCCCATATGATAGGGATAAGAGTAGGTGGTATATGGGATCCCACATTATTTGGGAATGAGAAGTTCTTGCTCTTTTAAGAGGCTCCAATAGGGCTCCAATTATATCATCAACTAGTCCTTTTGGAGTATAAGTCATGTGGTTTGAGCCATCCATTGAGACATTACAAATGGTATCAAAGCCTATCCCAACCAAAAATGTGGGACTTGAGCCGTGCCATTGACTCGACTTTTTGGATAGGCCATGTGGTTTGAGCTTTCTATTGGGCATTATAACATGACTACACTTCAAACACAACACCATTTTCGATGGATAATCATTAAAACTAATATATCTAATTAATATATATATATTATTTGTAGTGAAAAAGAAAAACTACAGCCACCATGGTATACCCACATTAGAAAGACCACATTCTATAAAAAAACAAAACAAATTGTGCTTTCAAGCGATTTATTCTTGTATACCGAACATGGTAATACATCTTATTACGTGATAAAGTAAAGCAATAAATTTTATGATGACTTTGTAATAATCCTTCTTCTGCAATTTGTTACGGGTTGGAATCATGCAAGAATGGACGAAATCATGGATCGAGGCCAACATAAGCAAGCTAAAGAATTAGTGTTGCAGAAGAAATGATCAATACGCAGCGTTTTGTTAATTGTGGTTGTTTGAGTATAACTGATTATGATTGTGTCGTTTGGTATAAGTAAATGTAAATAAAAACGGTGCCGTTTTATAGCTGTTGTTTAAGTCATTAATTGGTTGAACTGTAATAAGTCGGTGGTAGTTTTCATACTCAATTCATCTATAAAAGGCAACCGTAAGTTGGGAACGAGGCCAACTTCGGCATTCAGTGTTAATCACTCTTCTCTCTCTTCTTATCTCTTCTTCTCTTTCGTATTCTCTCTCTAATTCTTGGAGGCTTCTTGGAGGGTGATGTCCTCAAATTACATCCATTCTTTGTTACTGTAAAGGGGCTCATTACATTTTGGTATCAGTAGTCAGTAATGGCTGAAGGAACGAGATCATATGCACAGATTCTTGATTCTGTGAATCATTTGCGTCTACAACAGGAGCGTCAGCAGAAACAGATCGAAGATACTATTGTTGTTCTGGTTCAACAGCAGGAAACAGCTAGGGTGGAAAGGGAGAGTCAGGATAGGAGGTTTGAGGAGCTATTACAACACTTTTCAAAGATTTCCTGTAATAATCAATTTGAGGTTAATGCACAAAATGTGAGGAATGTGCAGAATCATATTGGAGGTGATGACGATGGTCAAGAAGGTATGGGAAAGGTTTATTGTAGAAATATGGGTGAAAGGCCCAATATCAGGGGCTTAAAGTTAGATTTTCCAAGATTTGGTGGAAAAGAGCCTTCGGCATGGATTTATAGAGTTAATCAGTATTTTTTGTATCATCAAGTGCCTCCTGGTCAGAGAATTTTTTTAGCTTCCTTTCATATGGATGATGCAGCTTTGGTATAGTTCCAGGATGCTAGTGACTCTGGAATATTTCATTCGTGGGAGAAATTTGGTTCAACTGCTTATGATGATCCTATGGAAGCATTAACACGCCTTAAACAGGTTCATTCTGTTACTTCATATAAGACTGAGTTTGAATTGCTTTCCAACCGCATTAAACGTGTTTCTGAAAAGAATAAATTGAGCTGTTTTTTGAGTGGCTTGAAAGATGAGGTTAGGCTTCCCAATAAAAATTTTGAATCCCTCCACTTTGAATGAGGCTTTTGGATTGGCAAAAATTCAAGAGGAATATGTTTGGAGTACAAAGAAGTTGTGGAGGAATAATTTTACTGATTCACACCAGTCAAGTGGTGGTGGATCTATCTTAGGGACTCCTAAGGTGCCTGCTGTTAGGAGGCCTTATCAGAAAATTAATGAGACACAAATGCAAGATAGAAGGAAGAAAGGCTTTGTGTTACTTCTGTGATGAGAAGTGGCAGCCAGGCATAAATGTACTAAACCTAGAGTTTATGTGATGGAAGGAATGGATATGGGAACCACTAGTGAGCTATAAGGAAAGATTGATTATAGAGAGATACATGAAGACCTTGAATCTGCAAGACATAGCCTCTATTTCGTTGCAAGCTATGGTGAGGACACCAGTAGCAAAAACTTGAGAGTAAGGGGCAAATTATAAAAGGAAGGTAGTCATCTTGATTGATTCTGGCAGCACCCACAATTTTGTGGATACTGCACTAGTTGGAAGGTGTGGATTGGTGGTACAGCAAGGCCCATCTATGCAGGTTAAGGTTGCTAATGGGGACATTTTGAGCAATGCAGCAGAACTACTGCAGTGGCCATACAAATCCAAGGCACGAGATTTGTTGCTGAATTCTTTACTTTGACTTTAGGAGGGTGTGATATGGTGTTGGGGGTTAGTTGGCTTTCTTCTCTTGGGCCTATACTTTGGGACTTTGCAACCCTACAAATGCAGTTTGATTATAAAGGGAAGAAGGTCTCTCTCAAAGGCCTTACAGCACCTGCTTCTACCTTGGTAGATGATAAAGAAATTTCGATGATTTCTAAAGTTGGTTCTAAAGGAGTATGGTTACAACTCATGTCTATGGAGCCTATGAAGAATCAGGACAGTTCTCCTCCAGAAATTATTCAATTGTTGCAGAAGTTTGGAAAGGTTTTTGATGAACCTACCACCTTACCTCCTCATACAGCTCGTGATCACCAGATACTTCTTAAGAAGGATTCTGTACCTGTGAGTGTCAGACCATACAGGTATCCTTATTTTCAGAAAACAGAAATAGAAAAAATTGTTGCTGAATTGCTTAATTCTGGTGTAATTAGAACCAGTCAATCCCCATTTTCCTCCCCTATATTGTTAGTAAGAAAATCTGATGGCTCTTGGAGAATGTGTATCGACTATAAGGTGCTTAATGAGGCTACTATTAAAGACAAATATCCAATACCAGTTGTTGATGAGTTATTGGATGAGCTTTTTGGCTCAACAGCTTTTTCAAAGTTGGATCTGAGATCTGGATATCACCAGATTCGAATGAGAGATGAAGATGTGCCTAAAACTGCATTCAGAACTCATGAGGGACATTATGAGTTCCTTGTCATGCCATTTGGCCTTACGAATGCTCCCTCAACATTTCAAGCACTTATGAATGAGGTTTTTAAACCTTTTCTTAGACAGTTTGTCATAGTATTTTTTGATGACATCCTTGTCTATAGTAAAGATCTGTCATCCCACTTAATTCATTTGACCACTGTGTTGAATATACTTGAGAAGAATCAGTTGTTTTCAAAGAGATCAAAGTGTCACTTTGCATGTTCAGAAATTGAATATCTTGGTCATTTAATTTCAAAAGATGGTGTAAAGGCTGATCCAAGGAAGTTGGATGCAATGATATCTTGGCCAATTCCAAAAACTCTTAAGTCATTGAGGGGTTTCTTGGGATTGACAGGATATTATAGAAAGTTTATTCGAGGATATGGTCAAATAGCTGCACCTTTGACTGTCTTGTTGAAAAAAGATGCATTTCAATGGTCTGAGACAGCAACTAAGGCTTTTGAGGAACTGAAAAAAGCTTTAACCAGCCCTCCAGTTTTATGTTTGCCTAACTTTAATAAGCAATTTGTGGTGGAATGTGATGCAAGTGGAATGGGTGTAGGAGCTGTCTTGATGCAAGATCATAGACCATTAGCATTTTTGAGTCAAGCTCTCAAGGGTAAGAATTTAATGCTTTCCAACTATGAGAAGGAACTGCTGGCACTTATTATTGCTGTCAAGAAATGGAGACCTTATTTGTTAGGGGCTGCTTTTGTGGTGAGAACTAATCATCACAGCCTCAAGTACTTGTTAGAACAGAAAGTGGGGACAGCTGCTCAACAGAGGTGGATTTTTAAGTTGCTAGGCTATGAATTCACTATTGAATACAACAAGGGTGTTGAAAACAAAGCAGCAGATGCTTTGTCAAGGAAGGAAGTCTCGGATGCTAACACCTTGATGAATGCTATTTCATTTCCTACACCAATTTGGTTGGAGGAATTGAAGCAAGCTTATGCTTCAGATCCAAAGGCACAAGAACAATTGACAGTTTTGCAAGGAGGTTCTTCTTCTACTTCTGCATTTTCTATTAAACATGGTCTGAGTTGAAATTAAAAATTTTGAATTTTGTCCATGCTAGTCCATCTGCTGGACACTCTGGTTTTCACAAGTCCTTGCATAGAGCTCGACAAGATTTTTACTAGCCTGGTCTTAAACGTGAAGTGAAGCAGTACATTCAAGAGTGTGATTTATGTCAAAGAAATAAGGTAGAACATGTCTACCCTGCTGGTTTTTTACAGCACTTACCTGTGCCTGCACATATATGGATAGATTTGTCCATGGATTTTATTGAAGGGTTTCCAATATCGAAAGGATTTTCTGTCATCATGGTTGTTGTTGACAGATTATCAAAATATTCACATTTTTTGGCCTTAAAGCATCCATTTACAGCATCCAAAATGACAGCATTATTTTTTGACAATGTTTTTAAGTTGCATGGTCTGCCTCAGAATATTGTTTCAGATAGAGGTGCAACTTTTACTAGTTCTTTTTGGAAAGAACTCTTTAAGCTGCAAGGTGTGACACTTTCTTATTCATCAGCTTACTATCCTCAAAGTGATGGCCAAACTGAGGCAGTTAACAAGTGTATTGAGCATTTCTTGAGAAGCTTTACTGGGGATAGACCAAAGTTGTGGTTTGATTGGTAAACTCTGGCTGAATGGTGGTATAATTCAACTCCTCACACTTCAACTAAAATGACTCCATATGAGGTAGTATATGGTAGACCTCCAACTCAGCTGCAGTCTTATATACCTGGTTTAACTACTAATCAAGCAGTTGATGAGATTTTGAAGACATGAGAATAGATTCTTTCTACTCTTAAAGCTTAACTTGGCTGCTGCCCAAGAAAGGATGAAGTTTCAAGCAGACAAGAAGAGAACTGAGAGGGAGTTAGCTGTTGGAGATTGGGTTTATTTGAGGTTGCAGCCTTATAGGCAACACTCAGTGGTGGCCAGAAGAAATTTCAAGCTATCTCCTCGTTTCTTTGGACCTTTTCAAGTTGTTCAAAGAGTGGGATAGGTTGCTTATAAGTTGGAGTTACCACCAAACAGCTATATTCATCCAGTTTTCCACATTTCTTGTCTCAAGAAGAAATTGGGTCAGCATCATTCTCCATTGTCTTCTTTACCACCAGTGGATTTGCAAGGTGAATTGACACTTGAGCCTGAAGCCATTTTGCAGTGTCGAAGTAGACAGGTTCACAATAGGACAGTAGTTGATGTGTTGGTTCAATGGAAAAGCGCTAGTGTTGATGATGCGACTTGGGAACCTTATTGGTGTTTGCGTGACAAATTTCCTCACCTTGTGGGCAAGGTGCTTTGATGGGGGTGAGTATGTTACGGGTTGGAATCATGCAAGAATGGACGAGATCATAGATCGAGGCCAACATAAGCAAGCTAAAGAATTAGTATTGCAGAAGAAATGATCAATACGCAGCGTTTTGTTAATTGTGGTTGTTTGAGTATAACTGATTGTGATTGTGTCATTTAGTATAAGTAAATGTAAATAAAATCGGTGCCGTTTTATAGCTGTCGTTTAAGTCATTAATTGGCTGAACTGTAATAAGTCGGTGGTAGTTTCATACACAATTCATCTATAAAAGGCAACCGTAAGTTGGGAAGGAGGCCAACTTTAGTATTCAGTGTTAATCACTCTTCTCTCTCTCCTTATCTCTTCTTCTCTTTCGTATTCTCTCTCTAATTCTTGGAGGCTTCTTGGAGGGTGATGTCCTCGAATTACATCCATTCTTTGTTACTGTGAAGGGTCTCATTACACAATTACGAATCAAATAAATATCACGTTTAAATATAGGTTTGAGAGTGATCGAATTGCTTTAGTACAAATTTCCTTTTACATTTTTAGTTTCACGAATGACAAACAGGAATGAAAGAAAAATGAAGATAGAGGAAAGGAGAAAAGAAACCCCCCCCCCCCCCCCCCCTCCTCTTGTTGCTGAAAAATCTAAGACCAAGACCATTAATGCATTTTCCTCTAGTTACTACATTTTCTCAGCGACCAAATAACACGAAAAATATTTGAAATTTTAGAATAAGAAAAAAAATAAAAATACAAACCAGAGCGGGCTTGTCAGGATGAGACAGGTCGGCAAGCAAGTACGTGTAGGTTGAGGACTCCTTCTCGAAGAGCTGGCGAAACAAGAGTTTGTTGGAGCGGGGATGAGAAGACGAGCGCGTCGTGTACGATGCGGCCATGGTTTGGGGCCTGAGCTTAGTATGACGGGTGGGGAAATTGAAGAGAGTGGTAAGGCGAGGGACAGTGATCCGATGAAGACTGAGCCGAAGCATTTCTCGCTACCTTTTATAGGTTTACAGAATGCTCCACAGCTATGGCGGAGGGATCAAATCGATTGAAGTGGAACTTTGATCTTTTCTCCTATTATAATCGGAGATTCTTTTCCGTGGCAGTACGCGCCGGCATAACGGAGATTGAACCTTGGTTTGTGCGCCACAGCAATTTTTATGCCATTATCTCTTGTCTGAACGGAGTGTTGCTAACATATTAATTTATATATTAATATTAATTTTTTTATATTTAAAATTTAAATTAATATTAATTTTAATAAAATTTATTTTTTAATTAATCACATTAAATTAGTATATGTATTAGTCGTAATTATATTTATAATTAAATTTTTTCTTTTAAGAAAGAGTCGTTATCCCCACATATTATATATTATATTTTTTTCTTATTAAATATATGGTATATAGATAATAAATAAAAGAATTTGATTAGATTAAAACTAATAAAATTAAAAATAAATTTTTAAAATAATTTTAAAAATAAAAAAATATGGTGTATATCGATCCCTTTTTGTATTTAATTGGAAAATAAGTATTTTTAAATGAATTTATAATTTTTTAAAAATATTTGAAAAGATTAAAAATATATTTTCAAAAAATATATAAATTAAAAATTACATTTTAAACTTCTAAATAGAAATCCTCGGGCCACTCTCGGTGGCTCTAGCAGAATCTAATATTTTATAAAAAGTAATACTAAGTATAAATCTTAAATATACAAATTTTTTATAATAAAGTAAATTATATCCTATAGAAATAAAATTTTCACATTTTTTTACGAAGGAGTCCACTTTTTGAAAAATGATCGGCGCTAAAACTTGTAAATTTGGACTTGTGTATATTATTCAATAAAATATCTAAATATTCATGTTCTATTCTAAGTTTAGACAGGAAAATCTTTAAATTTTGTAAAATTCTTAGACCAAGTTTGGATAATAAGTTGAGTTGAGATAAAAATTAAAAGTTAAAAAATATCTTATTATAATATAATTTTTTAATATTATTATTATTTTAAATTTTGAAAAAAATGAATTATTTATTATATTTTATGTGAAAATTTATGAAAATTATAATGATGAGATGAAATGAGTTGAGATGGTTTTGATATCCAAACCGAACCTTAATAATTTTGTTCTCAAATATCATTTAAACATAAAATATTTTTATTTTCAATTTTTGAAAATTTTCTTGTAATCATAATCTAATCACTATTTAAATACAAAATTCAATACAACTCACTATTTAAATATAAAATTCAATACAACTATTACAAACTTTAAAATAAAAAATGATATTCAAATAATTTTTTGATTTTATATATTCAATTTTACAAACTTTAATATAATGCTTATTTTAAAAAATATTCTTATTCAATTTTTAAAAAAAAAATTTAATAAAATATCTTAAAATTATTCTACTATTATTTAAAAAATTTTAAATATTTCTAATATCGAAATATACCCAATTAGTCAATCTTATTTGTGTTGAAAGATTCATGCATCTAGTCCAACTCTAGTCAGGATTACAAAAACATATGTTTTAAAAGTTAAATTTTTAAACTTAACTTTTTAAAATCTTATTATACTTAAAAATTTATATTTTAATGCCCAAATTAAATTTTATAATTTAATAATCCATTCTAAATGAAATGAAATATTCTTATTTGCTGAGGGTCCTCGTCCAAACCTCCACATTTGCGAAGGATTCCTTTCTTTTAAAGTAGACTTGAAACTGGTCTTGGTCTTCTTTGTTTTACCATTACTAATGAAATGATGACACATAAGCAACTCAGCTGACTCCAAGTATTTTAGGAGATATTTGGAAAATAAAATGAGATAAAAAAAAATTTATGAAGAGTAATGAAATGGTTTGTGAATAGTAATAAAATTGTTTGAGTTATGATGTTTTAAGTGATTTTAGAAAACGAGAGAGAAAAAGATTAATAAAAATATTGTTATAATATAATTTTATAATATTATATTTTTTTGTAATTTGAAAAAGTTGAATCATTTTTTTATTTTTTGTATTTTGTTTGAAAGTTTGGAAAAGTTATAATGATTAGTTTAAAAGTGTTTGTATTTGAATGATATTTAAAAATGAAATGAAATGGAATGAGATAAGATGAAAAATATTACCAAACATCCCATTAATGTGTTGCACATGATTATTGTCTAAATTCAAATCTCCTATTCTATCCTAAGCTCATTTCTTCTTCTCATTTCTTGCTCACTACCCTCCGCCCCCTTCCCTTGCATAAGCACCTGGTTGTTGACACCATCAACATTGTTGTCGATACTTGTGTAACACCAATAAAATATTTCTGCTACCCTTTCTTTTTCATTATCCCTCTCTCTCTCCCTCTCTCTCTCACACACACACTCATTAGGGCTCGGTGGCAGGGCCCAGTCCAACCCTGCTTGGCCCCTGCCTAGGAGGGTTCGGTACCTCGTCAACGTACTCCACCAGCATTTGGGCACCCCAACAAATGCAGGGAGCGGTACACGGTTTTACTAAAAGTCTAAAACTCCACTTCCTGACTCCCTCTCTCTCTCTCTCTCTCTCTCTCTCTCTCTCTCTCTCTCACCCTTAGTTGTCGTCACCATCATCGTGTCTCTCTCAAATCGTCCTACGTTCCGTAAGTATATTGAGCCATTTTTTTTAGTTTTACAATAGATTGTGTTTTGATATTTGGCTTTGGAGGATGGGATTGATAAATGGATTTGGAGAATGAGATTATGATTTGTGTGCTGTGGAGATTGGATGTAATTTGTGTGATTGTACTTGAGTATCTAGGGGTTCAGTCAAAGCCCCTAAATTAGTTTAGGATTTTTGTAACGCCCGTCCTTATAGTGGCTTCTTTAGAAAATGATTTTAAAGAAAATAGATGGGAATTACGGTTCCTTTTGAAATTTTCTTTTCTTTCGTGCCAGGATACAAAAAAGACTCCATGTTTATAAATAAAACTTGTTTTCTTAATTAAAAGTTACAGCAGAAAACATTAAATTTTTATAATTAAAGTCTCTCATACAAAATACCATGCCTAGGCTTTCGTGTTCTTCCCCTTGGGATGTGCCCATCCTGACGCGTCATGCTCATCTTGTCCTTGGAATGGCACACATTAAAACTAAAATGAGTCGATGACTTGTAAGCATGATTTCATACAGTTAAAATATAACAATATGGGTTTTCAATCATGCATTCATCACTCCATACATATGATACATAGACATTCAGTTTATTTTAAAACGTTGCGATGTGGGGTTTTTCTTTAGAAAATGTTTTCTTTCGTGAAACAATTCCCCACGCCTTGCTGCCTTCATTTCTTAATGAGTCTTTCCATGCATACATCTTTTCATACATACATGCATTCTTTCTTAACATGCCTACATTATTTCTTAACATGCCAACCAATAGGTGACACCTATCACCTCGAACTACAGGCCACGTCACAGCTATTTTAGGACACTGTTACACAGTTTCCAACGCTACACAATACATTCTACACTCCTCAACTATGCAACCATCCTTTTATTCGCGACATGCCATACGGTGCATCACTACACAACACAGAGCACACGCCATGCATACTCTCTTCACTCTACTCCACACGTCACTATAGCGCACGTCACATGGTATGTTGCTGCACTACATGGAGTATGCTCCATGTGTACTTCCTTCACACACCATGCCGCATCACAACTATGGCATGCACCTCACGCCCATACTCATAGCACAATCCACAACACTACACAATTATGCCCAACACTTCATTACATAGTCATGCTTCACTTCACAACTACGCAGTGAACTCCACACTTACTACCAACACAGTCTACAGCCCAACCAACCAACTAACATTAATTTAAATAACGAGAGATAAAGGGTTATACCATCGACTGCCCATCACGATCAAGGCGCAGGAGGAGTCGTACGTGGCGGTTAACATTGCGTACAGTGGCTATCCACCTTGCATGGTGGCTGTCCACCGCATAAGGTGATGGTTTAGGCTTAGAGATAGCTAGGCGTGGTCTTGGAAAGGCTCAAGTTGGCCTCGTGGTGGTCTGGGTGGCGAAGCACGGTGGGTCTCGCCATGAACAGTGCACCCGAGAGAGAGTGAAGGTACGTGTGAGGCAAGGGAGGGGCTGGAAGTTATGGCCAGGCATGTTGTAGCTTGAAGGAGGTGTGGTGGAGCTATGATGGTGAGATGGTGGCTGGATGGTGGCTCACGGCGGTGAATCTGGCCGTGAGTGGTGCAAACCGTGCATGAGACAGTGGGGGAAAGTGAGAGTTGTAGGGACTTCGATTGGGCATGAAAATAGCTAGGGGAGGTCGTGGTGGTCAGGGGATCATGGTGGTGGTGGTAAGGTGGCGTGGGTAGCTATGCACGGTGGATAAACTCTGTGTGTGTGTGTAGTGACCCATCGAATAGGGAGGGAGGGGGAAAGAAGACCATGAAAAAGGAGCACATGAAGTGAGGTTATCGGTGGTGGTGGTCGGAGGCCAAGCTGGTCATGTATGGTGGCACTAGGAGGAGAAATGGGCTTGAAACCCATTTTAGCTAAGCTGCCGTGGGAGGAGGAAAAGGCTACCATGGAGCTCACCGGTGGGAGGAGATGTTGGCCGGAGGGAGAGGAGCAGCTAGTGACCGGCGATGAGGCCAAGGGTGGCCGACGGTGGTTGGGTTGGGAAAGAGGGAGAGGAGAGAAAGAGGAAAAAGAGAAAAGTGAGGGAAAAAGAGGGGGGTTTGCGTATTTAATCCAGGTCCTTCATTTCGAGATCCTCAAAACGATTTATTGATAAGTTTAAACACTGATTTGAAAATGCGTAAGCATTTTATTTAAATTAAAACACTGACATGAATTAAGATAGAATATTATTTTATAAACTAAAATTTATAAAATAATATTCCTTCATGATTAATTAAAATGATGAAGTCTCATTAATTAGTCGAAGAGAATAAAACCATTTAAATTAATTTAGAGTTTTCAACATAATTTAATTTTCATACTATTTTTAAATGACTAAAATATTTAATTTAAATAATTTTTCACAATTATAATATAATAGTATAATTGTGTTATTTAAAAACAAACTTAGTCCAATAACATTGGAAATATCATATATAAATATTTTCAAAATATTTAAAATATTTGTAAGCTTTTAAAATAATGTGGCTTGCTTTAAAATCTGGTTGGTATCTTTTAGAACACGCCATCGAGATACGACACGTAAATCAAAGCTTGTAATTATAGAAGAAAGAGGGAGCAATTTATTACAGTTTTAATTCCAAACCCTAAATTAAGGTTTCGAAACTAAAACTCCAATCTGTTAGAAATTTCAATATTGGAACACCTAAATTTAATTTGGGGTCTCAATATTGAAATCCCAAAACTATTTTGATGTTCATGACTGTATGATTTTAATTTTTGTGTAATTCTTGCATTGTGTCATCATGTCGTGTTTTTGTGAGTCAACGGAGATATGGTACATCTCAGTTGAAGGTCCACTTAGAAGAACAATGCAGAAGAGTCTAATTAGACTTTCTTTACAAGAAAAGAGTCAATTTAGACTGAAGATTGAACTTAAAAATTGGCGGATGGGAGTAGTGGGGGAGGGGGAGGGGGGATAATGAATGGGTATACTATGATGCCCCCAAAATTTTGCTTGAGATCGGACAAATATTTGAAGCGTTGAGCTATGCACGTCATACGATGGGTAGTTAGATCAATAGATAGAATGAAATCCAAGCTTCCCACATCATCTTCTCTTTTTGAATTTGATGAATACTTTTTTATTTTTATTTTTACTTTTTCTCTTTTGGTAGTTAGATGCCAATAGAGTAGATTCAAATCACTTCTCTTTGCTGATGTCTCTTCTTTTTAAATTTGGGAATTTTCTTCTATCTTTAGCATCTTCAAAAATGCAACTTGATCTTTATTCCCAAATAGAATGGGCGATCAACTCTTATATTCAAATAAATATTCATTTAAATGTGAGAGTTCTTAGACGATAGGCTTCTAAAATTTACTTCAAATCTGAAATAAAATTTAAATAACAACAATGAAGCCTAAAATCAACAAAAACAAATAAAATTAAACTAAAGTTTAAAGTTAAGAAGTCATAAAATATATCAAATTATGCAAGTCATCAATTATGTAATATTCGCAGCAGATAATTTTTTTTTGAGCAATAGTGTGCACCAAATTGAAAATATCCGAAGTATTTAAAACATACTTCTTCATACATAATGAAATACTAAACAACCAAGATCACAACACTAGTCCAAAATGGTTGTGATCATAACTGTGCTGGAGATTACTCCATAAGTACAAGTAGTAAACTAAGGTAACTACTATACTATCCATCGACGTCATACTGTTATCTAGAAAACCGTTTTCAGTTGGTCGATTTCTGGTTCGTCTTCAGATCCTGAGACAAGCTCTACCATTCGGGGGGAATGGTAGTTGAGACTATCACAGTGAGATTTGATTACAAATCTCAGTAAGTTAACAGAAAACTTCTACACATGTTAATGATGTATGCATGACAGTAAAAACATGAATGTATAATCAAAGTTGTAGGTATACATAGCATAACTTGACATATAACATATCATAATTGACATAACTTTAACTGAAATGTGAATTGAACTTGACTTGATATGACATAACTTGATCTGAAACTTGACTTAACATAAACGTGAACTTGAACATACCATGAACGTAAACTTGGACATAACTTGAACATGAAATTGAAACA
Source organism: Carya cathayensis (assembly GCA_011037825.1). NCBI lineage: Eukaryota > Viridiplantae > Streptophyta > Magnoliopsida > Fagales > Juglandaceae > Carya > Carya cathayensis. Next base: position 210,018 of record QGSO01000340.1, read on the forward strand.
TGACGTGAATGTGAAATACATGAATTTGGAATCTTGTTCAATAAATAAGCGTGATTAATGAAAGTGAAATGTGGGTGCTACATAGGTCCTCTTGAGTTATGTGTCCTTATTAATTACCGCAACACAATACAGGTATTTGCACCAGCTATAAGTGCGTTAACACGTGCCACACTTAATATGGAATACATGTATTATACTTGCCACAATTGCTATGGAACACATACTTCATGTGCCACAATTACTATGGAACACAAGAGAAATGGAACATGTAGGTGCTACAATTTTTGTGGACACTCATATTATATGTGCCATAATTGCTATAGAACACATACTTCATGTATCATAATTGCTGTGGAACACACAAGAAATGAAATATGGCTCCATCGGCATTAGTACCTGGTGCACTTCGGTAACCAGTTACTTAAGCCCCATTCATAACATGTTGACTGTACTTTATCAATTTAGAAAATTTCACACTAATTTAAACACTCCAGCATGAACAAAAGACTTCCACTAGATTATTACCACATCCTAGGACTTAGAGTCTTGATAGACATAAACAAATTTGACATGATTGTTCTCGAAATTCACAAACTGTATTCGAAATGAAACGTTACATGAATATGAAAGGATAGAAGACCTGATGTAGCGTAACCTTACATGAATATAAGACGAAAGACATGACATAATTGAGACATAAACATTTCATAGCATGAAATATTATGTAACAGATAACATTTCATAGTATGGCATAAATGTAATAGGCAACATTTCGTAACATGGCATAACATGTAACAATGAATGTTTCATGGGATGTAACAAATGGCATAATGTAACATGATTTACTTGCAATATATAGCAATACGTGACAGAATATATTGTACAATAGATAAATGTTTCATGACAAAATAAATCATATGTAATAGATGAACATATAATGACGTGGCATGTCATAACATATATGATAATATACATACATAGATTGTAGTTCCTTTACTCATAACACATGCACAGTAAACCGATAGTAAGTTAAAAGCTAACTTACATCGATCTTCGTGTTTCTATAAAAAATTCAAGAACGAGCACGAGGAACTGTAAATAGTGATTCTAAAAGTTAGAAATTTACTCACTAACAATTGGAAACATGAAAAAATACTAACTTACAGTAAAACTACCATTTTACTCTCTACATGTGAAAAAATTACCATTTTACCCATAACTTAAGGATTTTGCATCCTACATTCAAAAATTACCAAAATTTACATTCCTCATGTAAACTGTGTCCTACACTCAATTATCAATTTAGAAAATTTAAAACAACGCACAACTATGAAAAATCTCATAAGGCCTAAACATCATAGGCTATTCCTCTAGATTTTTGTTGTAATTCTTCTAATTTCAAAATTCATGATCAGATCAAATTTTGCAACAAAGATCTTCCTATTTTAAGTTTAAAGCATTCTTAAAACATCCAATAAAAGTATGTTATTCATTAATACCAAACTTTTTAGTAAAAGATCTAAACATTTTAACCAAAAATACAAACACTTGAATCACAAGGTTTGATTTATTTCAAAACATCTCCAAGAACTTCAAAAGATCAAAGTCTTACTTCTAACATATTCATAACATATTTCTAAGAACAACTATGTTTTGAATCATCAAACAAAAATCACCAAAAATACAAAACAACACCTTGAGTATTCGGTTTCATCCTAAGTCTAAAAACAGAATTTGTTTCTAAACTAGTTTTGATCAACCTCTTCATCCAAAAGATTAGATCTTCAAGCCAAAACATTACATGGCTTAAAAAGGTGTCCTAAAATAGATCGAAACTTTAAACTCAAAATCACATGCCTAAAAATCAACCAAAATATAGATCTAGCCAAAACCAATCCTTTAGCCTAACTGAATATCTGCTTGCATAAAAATTCATATATTTGAAACTAATATCAAATATCTTCAAACAAACATCCTAACATGTATATAAGAGGCTTAGGATCCTCAAATGAAAATATCAAAGCCATTGGAAAAAGATTAAACCACAAAAGATTTAAACTTTCCTAAAACAGAAACTATCTTTCCTCTTCTAGTTTCTAAGTTTCTACATCTAAGTTACTAAGTTAACTGTTTTGAGCTGATCTTACAGTTGATCTTATAAAAGCTTACTATGTAACGACCCGATCCAATATTGTTACGGATAAATTATGGATAACTGGTTCTCCAATTTTATTACCTCCTCCCAAGTGCAAGAGGTGTTGTGTTGATGTGGAGTGGAGGCCTCAAGGTCGATTTCACAAGGATTAAGGCAACTTACACTTCAAACAATAAAGAAAATAAATGGTGATATTTCTCCCTAAGAACACCTTCTTGGTCACTGTGTTGACCAAGGGGTAGTTCCTTAATAGAGATGCTCCCTCCCCCTTTTAGATAACCAAAGACTCAATTACTATAAAGATGGTTGGCCTATTCTTCTTTCTCTACTCAAAGGTTTTACTAGAATTAACAAGTCAACACAAGCAGCTCAAGAAATAAAAACTTATATTGAACATACCCAAAAGATTCAATAATCAGATTAATAAATTGATTTTCTAAAAAAAAAAAAACCTAACTCTTGGGCAACCTTTTTACAGTGATTGATCTAAAGAATTTCATCATTCCAGAGTTTTCTTCAAACGTTATACCAGTCGAGGTTAGAACATTTGGATGATGGATTTCATATATGCTCAACCAAGAAATTAAAAAGTTAGTCCCAGTAAATTTCTTATCAACCCAGTTTTAGCTAAAACATTCAAAGCAATGGAATTTTCACACTTCAAGCATCTATTGTGCTGTCAATCTACAATAGATCAAAAAGATGGAAAAACCCTCTTACTTCACTTGATTCGAGAATGATAAATAAACTTAAAGAAATGCAAGTGACCATGGTCTGGGAATCGAAATCCTTTAAGAATAAACATTGCTCGATGGTTTCCCTTGACTTAGAGTTCATAAATTACTCCCCCTTCATCTCAGGATTCCTCTATTTGAAAAACAAAAACAAAACAACATTCGCCAAAAAAATGAAAATTAACTAAAGATAGCAGAAGCCCTAAAATCTTTCTTCGCATTCTGTAGCAAAAACAATACCCTTCCTCGTGCTTTCTTCTACTTTTATCTTCACTCTTTCCATCCTTTGTTGTGCACTCAACTGCTTCCTCTCCAATTCCATCTGTTTCCTTCTAGAGTGTAGGGTCTATAAGCACAATGCAGAGGGTTAGGATTCAAGTGATGGAACTGAAAATATTCCAAGTGTGGTGCGAAGGCATGATGGGTATCTTAAGTGTATAATGACTATGCTATCCCTTTATCCTTTCTTATTGACCATATGGTGTCCCTTTAGCAAAAATGATGAGTAAGTGAGTATTTGTAGTACTTTTCAGTCAAAAGTCCTAATTTAAATACTCACTAACTACAATTTCTTCACTTAATCACTCCCCCAACTAGCTTTTTGCTAGCCTCTAGCAACTAAAGTGATCATGAGAACAAAATTTAACTTCACTTCAAAATGTAATCCCTAGATTCATGCCATCAATCAGATTCAAAGGTTTTTAGAGCTTTAGGGTTAATGCAAATTAGATATTGATTCTCCACAGAGATTTATACATCAGTTAGTCAAACTTCCAAGGAGAAAAGAAACTAAAAGAATTGCATCACCCTGAGTGTGCATTGTGATAAAATTTCAAAAGTTGACCACTAAAGTCCATTTTTAAGATTCATCAGTAGCAGCTGAGAAAGATCACTAATCTTACTCTAACTCAAAATCAGTGCAATGGTGGCTTTTATGCTATTACGCTTTAAAAGACCCCTTTTTGTTTTGTTTTGTTTTGTTTTTTTTTTGTGTGTGGCCCCGGTAATAGACAGTCTTTTCCACTACACCTTACTTTTCTTGATCCTTAGCTTTGTCCCTTTTCTCATTTGTTTTTTTCATGCTTTTTTTCTTCTTGGTTTTCTAGGGAGAATCAGACCTATGAATGTGCGACTACCCATACTTCCACAAGTCTGCTCTTACCACTAGACTACCCAAATGATGTTTTCACAACATAATAAGGTTTTTTCCTAAGCCATTAGGATATGGTTCCTTAGAGTTCTTTTATAGCTGCAGTGATGAACACTCACTCATGGTACAGAGGTGTTACTAAGGTATTTCAAGTGTTTGTGTCCCAGTGGTTAGCAGTTTTCTTAGAAAAAATTCACTCCTAACTGAATCAACCCACCAATGGATAAACTTCTATTTTGAATTAACATATTAAATTTCAAATGCCACTGTAGCTCATAATTCCAAAAATTCTTTCCTTAGGTATAAGATTTTTAACATAGTAGTTTGAAAAAGTTGATTAGTAAAGAAGAACATTATGCTCTTAAGCCTAAAAAAAAAAATTCTAGATGTGATTGTGTCTTAAAAATTCTGTTCCCACCCCCCAACTAAAAATATGCATTGTCCTCAGTGAGTAGAAACTGCAAGTTAGGGACAAAGACAAACAGAAAGAGTACCTGGATCGTGTTGTAGGTAAAGAAAAAAGAAAAGAAAAGTACATATGGTAAAAAGAAAATTTGCAAAACAACAGAATTAAGTAGAAATAAAATAAAATGAAGGACACTACTGAGTAGTAGGGTAGATGGGGTCTTGCAACAAGATGGTTGTAACCTCAGGTAAAAAATTAGTCAGAAAGGGTTTTAGCCTTTGACCATTTACTTTGAAAGTGTTTCTATTTTGAGGGTTCACAACTTCATTAGCACCATGTGGCCAAATTGACTTAACTACATAAGGTCCACTCCATCGAGATCTAAGTTTACCAGGGAACAAATGAAGTCTGGACTTATAAAGCAAAACTTGCTGATTGGGTTCAAAAGATTTTCTAAGAATATTTTTATCATGCAAAGTTTTCATATGTTCCTTAGTTAGCCTAGAATTCTCATAAGCATCCCTTCTTAATTCCTCTAGTTCAGAAAGCTGCAATTTTCTCATAGAGCTAACCCTATCCATATCGAAATTAAATTTTTTTACAGCCTAGTATGCTTTGTGTTCTAACTCAACAGGAAGGTGGCATGCCCCACCATAGACTAATCTATAGGGAGACATGCCAAGAATTGTCTTATAAGCAGTTCTATAAGCCCACAGAGCATCAGTTAACCTCAATGACCAATCTTTTCTGCTAGGGTTCACTGGTTTTTCAAGGATATGTTTGATTTCCCTATTAGCTAATTTGACTTGACCATTTTCTTGTGGGTGATAAGGTGTGGACACCTTATGATGAATTCCATACTTTTTCAGAAGGGCTTCCATGGGTCTGTTACAAAAGTGTGACCCATTGTCACTGATGACAGCTTTTGGCATACTAAACCTTGACACTATGTTATCTTTCAGAAACTTAAGTACTACCTAATGATCATTCTTTTTGCAAGGAACAACCTCTATCCACTTAGAGACATACTCTACTGTAACCAGAATATATATATATATTTCCAAAAGATGAAGGGAATGGTCCCATGAAATCCAAACTCCAATAGTCAAAAACTTCTAGGATTAAAACTGGCTGCAAAGGCATCATGTTTTTTCTAGTGATTCCTTCCAATTTTTTATAGTTTGCACACCTTTTACAAAACTCAAATGCATCCCTAAAACATGTGTGGCCAGTATAACCCAGACTGAAGTATTTTGGCAACTGTTTTTTAGCAGAAAATGTCCACCACAGGGTTCAATATGACAGGAAGTGAGGACTAAGGGTATGTCAATGTTTGGGACACATTTACGAATAATTTGGTCAAAACAATACTTAAACAAGTAAGGGTCATCATAAAAAAAAATACCTGACCTCTATTTTAAACCTCTTCAAGTCTTGGGTGGTCCACTGTGACGGTGTCATTCCTGTCATCAAAAAGTTTACAATATTAGCATACCAAGGGATAGACTCAATTGACAAAATATTGTTGATGGGCCCCAAAGTGGACCAAGTCGTAAAGATCCTTTGCAAGTTTCAGATGGGGCAATTATAAGATCAAGAGCTACGAAAATCAAGAAAGCTATGCATGAATGGGTGCAATCCACTTGAGACGTGTTTAGCAAGAGCCGAACATTCAAGATGGGTTTGAGAGGAGGAGATCCAGTTTTCATCCATGTGATACGTGAAGGAAGACACAACTTGGGCCTATTGTTATTGAAGGCCTTAGACTTATTTATTTCATTAATAGAGCTTATTTTATTAGTTTAGAATAAGTGGGCTCGAGGATGTCAGCCCACACATATATGTCTTATTTATAATGAACTAAGGTTTTTGAGAAGGTCTTGTATTTTGGCCAATGGCTTATTTATAAATTTATTATTTTATGTGAACTAGGGTTTTAGAAGTATTGTAGCTCGGCACTATTCACGCTACAGTACCACTTAGGGCTTTGGGGAATTGTTTATTTAAACCAATTGTAACCTCATTTGAGAAGTTTAGACAATATTGAATTTTTATTGTGAGTTGAGTTTACTCCTCTTGTTCTTAATTGAACTTCTGAACTTATCAAAGGTAAATCACAACCTTTGTGGCGTTCCCCTTTGTAATCTGGGTTTTTGAGACGGGTTCTTCAACGGGTCTAGATTTTCATATAATCTAGGTTCTTGAAACAATTTCTCATCGGGTCTAGATTCTCCATCCAATAGACTTGCTATTGGCTTTCTTGGGTTTATTTTTTCCAATATTGTTGTTGGGTCTCAAAGCGAGTCGATTGGGGTTCACATCATTTGGTATCAGAGCCAGGTTTCCAATCAGGTCTGATTCTATCTTTTATTTATTGCATTGTAATTCTAGGGCTTCAGTTCTAGGGTTCAAAAAAAAGTGCAGAAATTCATTTTCCTTGGGCTGCCAATTTACTCTATCATTTTGGTTTCGTGTTCATCATCATAGGGTGGCCAAATTCTTTGTTTGAGGGCTGCCAAAATTTGCACCATCTAGGGTTTGAAATTTCTAGGGTTTCATTGATTCCCTTCTATTTCCTTGTCAATTTTTATGTGTTTGAATTCAATTGTTTGATTATCACAATTGAATATTTCTATTTGTGGTTGAATTGTTGAGAAAAGAAAAGAAAGGAAAGGAAAAGAAAAGAAAAGAAAAGAAAAGAAAGGAAAACAAAAAAAAAAAATTGAAAAAAAAATCCGAATTTTGATTTTTATTGATTGAGCCTTATCTTTAAAGGGGCTGAATACATCTTTCTAGTTGGTATCTTATTTCATAATTACTCTTTCCATCGTAAAAATTCCTTGAGTCTCGTGTCATTTTATTCCTTCCGTGTTTTCTCTTGTACTTTGTTTCTTGGACCTAATTACTATTTGGAACAAAACAAGGTTGTATTGTCTTGATTGAGTTCAAATTAGTTCTTAAAGAGTAGGAAAACTCTTGAGATAAAAGGCAAGAGAGTGAGAGATCATTATCGAAAAAAAAAGCCAATTAAGAGTGAAACACGGGTGGAGTGTCATTATTTGAGTGTAAACACGTAAGGGAGCTTGTGAGGTCTTTTCCACTAACACTTGTTTTTGTGCAGCGCGTATGATGTCTCATAAAAGTGACACATCACCAAAGCGGATGACAGATAACTCCTTTGTGTTGTAGGCCATGCAAGAACAGTTTGAGCGGTTAAACATGATGTTAGGGGAAGTGAGGGATAGGATGGATCAACAAGATGAAGTAATTAGAAATTTGCATGGTGGGAGAGATAGGAGGAGACGTGAACCTAGAAGAGAACATGAGTATGAAGATGAAGGACATGGTGAGGATGAGGAAGACCTAATGTCTTAAGTTGGGATGGGTAGGCAAAGAGCAGTTAGGCGTGAAAGAGGACTTAGGGGAAACCCACGGGGTCATGATGGAGTAGATAGAGACCTTGAGAGCATCAAAATGAAAATACCATCTTTCCAAGGTAGAACTGACCCTGAAGCTTATTTAGAGTGGGAGAAGAACATAGAGTTGATTTTTTATTGTCATAACTATACAGAGGAGAAGAAAGTGAAATTGACAGTAATTGAGTTCACTGATTATGCTATTATTTGGTGGGATCAATTAGTGACCAATAGGAGGAGGAATTATGAGAGGCCTGTCGAGACATGGGAAGAGTTGAAAGCTCTCATGAGGCGGAGATTTGTACCTAGCCACTACTATAGAGATCTCTACCAGAAATTACAAAATCTTACATAGGGGTCTAGGAGTGTGGAGGACTACCATAAGGAGATGGAGGTGGCTATGATACGGGCGAATGTAGAGGAGGATAGGGAGGCCACTATGGCTAGATTTTTGTGTGGTTTGAATAGGGAGATAGCCAATGTGGTTGAGTTGCAACATTATGTAGAAATAGAAGACATGGTGCACATGGCTATGGAGGTGGAGAGGCAATTAAAGAGAAAAGGGATATCAAGGTACACTTCGGTTTCTAGCACTCCTTGTAAACCAAAGTGGGAGAAAGATGATTGAGTTGTAACAAAAGCAAAGACTAAACCATCTAAAGAAAAAGATGAAGGAACTAGCAACAAACCCAAGGTAGCATCCCAACCTGCTAGAAATAGAGATATTAAATGCTTTAAGTGTTTGGGTTCAGGGCACATCTCTTCTCAATGTCCAAACAAAAGTGTGATGATTATGAGTGACAATGGGGAAGTGATAACTGCAAGTGAGGATGATAGTGATGAGATGCCCGAGTTGGAGGATGCTAGTGATGATGACGGAGTAGAATACCCCGTAACAAGTGAGTCCCTTGTTGACAGGTGTGCTCTCAACACACAAATTAAGATGGATGATGCAGAGCAACAAAGGGAGAACATTTTTCATACTAGATGCCATATCAATAGCAAGGTATGTAGTATGATCATTGATGGGGGAGTTGTACTAATGTTACTAGCACTACTTTAGTTGAGAAATTGAATTTACCTACTTTGAAGCACTCTCGACCATACAAGTTGCAGTGGTTGAATGATTGTGGGGAGGTTAGGGTGGATAGACAAGTGTTAGTTACTTTTTCTACTGGAAAGTATCAGGATGAGGTGCTTTGCGATGTTGTGCCATGCATGCTGGTCATATCTTGTTAGGAGGCCGTGGTAGCATGATAGGAGAGTGATTCATGATGGATTTAAAAACATGTACAACTTTTGTAAAGGAGGGCAAAACAATCAAGCTTGCTCCTTTAACTCCAAGACAGGTCTATGAGGACCAATTGAAATTGAAAGTGAGGTTAATCAAAAAAGAAAGAAAGAAAGAAAGTGAGGTTGATGAAAAAAGAAAGAGAGAAAGTGAGATTGATGAAAAAAGAAAGAGTGAAAGTGAGATTGAGAAAAAAAGAAATAGTGAGGCCAAAATCTCAAGAGAAGGGGAGAGTGAAAAGAACAAAGAGAGTCAAGAAAAAACAGAGAGGGAAAAGAAAATAGAAAGTGAAAAAAATAAAGAGACTGAAGAAAAAAGAGTGTGAAAAGAAAAGGGAGAGTAAAGAAAGTGAGAGAAAAACAAAGAGAGAAGTGAGTTTCTATGCTAAGGTGAATTTTAATACTAACGAGTTTAACGAATCTTTGCTTAGTATTGTTATCTCTTTGTTGTAGGGATATGAGGTCGTGTTGCCTAGCGATGTTTTTAGGGGATTGTCACCTATCAAAGAGATAGAGCATCACATTGATTTTGTGACAAGTGCGACAATCCCTACCCAATCTTTCTTTGAAGAACATGAGTTCTTGATACACTTGAAGGGACAAGGTAAGTTGGATAGAATGCATGCCAAGTGGGTTCAATTCATTGAGAACTTTCCTCATGTAATTCAGTACACACATGGTAAGAAAAATTTTGTGTTTGATGCTTTAGCAAGAAGGTATGTCATTGTCTTCATGCAAAGCTATTGAGATTTGAATATGATAAGAAATTGCATGCTAATGATGATGACTTTGATAGTGTGTATGGAGTATGTAAGAAAGCATCATTTGATAAGTGCTATATACTAGATTGGCATTTGTTTAAAGAGAATAGATTTTATGAGCCCACTAGTCTTATTTGTGAAAGGTGCATTACATGTAGAAAGGCCAAATTTAAGTTTTTGCCACATGAGTTGTATACATCCTTATCCGTTCCTAGTAACCTATTGTTAGACATATCTATAGACTTTGTTTTGGGGCTACCTAGGACAAAAGGGGGTAGAGATTCTATTTTTATGGTTGTGGATAGATTTAGCAAAATGTCACATTTCATTCCATGTCATAAAAATGATGATGATGCCTCAAACATAGCTAACTTATTATTCAGGGGGATAGTGCGACTTCATGGTGTACCTAGGAGTATTGTTTCTAATACTCAGCCCTTATGCACTGTTGTTCATAAGAATTTAAAAACTTGGGAGGATTGTTTGTCATTTATAGAGTTTGCATATAATAGGACCTTGAATACTACTACTTCATATTCTCATTTTGAAGTTGTTTATTATTTTAATCCACTTACTCCTTTAACTCTGATACTTTTGCTTGTTGATGACAGGAGTAGCTTGGATAGAACTTTTCAAATTCTTGAGAAAATTAATGATACTTCACATCTAGTGGATCTTCTAGGTAAGTACCATATTTCTGCTACTTTCAATGTTTTTGATCTTTTTCCCTTTGATCCAAGTGGAGATTCGAGGTCGAATCCTTTTGAGGAGAGAGGGAATGATAGGCCCCAAGGTGGACCAAGTTGTAAAGATCCTTTGCAAGTTTCAGATGGGACAATTACAAGATCAAGAGCTAGGAAGATCAAGGAAGCTATGCATGAATGGGTGCAATCCACTTGAGACGTGTTTAGTAAGAGCCCAATATTCAAGATGGGCTTGAGAGGAGGAGATCCAGTTTTCATCCATGTGATACGCGAAGGAAGACACGACTTGGGCCTATTGTTATTGAAGGCCTTAGACTTATTTATTTAATTAAGAGAGCTTATTTTATTAGTTTAGAATAAGTGGGCTTGAGGATGTTAGCCCACACATATATGTTTTATTTCTAATGAACTAGGGTTTTTGAGAAGGCATTGTATTTTGGCCAAGGGCTTATTTGGAAATTTATTATTTTATGTGAACTAGGGTTTTAGAAGTACTGTAGCTCGGCACTGTTCATGCTACAGTACCCGCGGCTCATTTAGGGTTTTGGGGGATTGTTTATTTAAACCAATTGTACCCTCATTTGAGAAGATTAGACAATATTGAATTTTCATTGTGAGTTGAGTTTACTTCTCTTGTTCTTAATTGAACTTCTGAATTTATCAAAGGAAAATCACAACTTTTGTGTCGTTCCCCTTTGTAATCTGGGTTCTTGAGATGGGTTCTTCAACGGATCTAGATTTTCATATAATCTAGGTTCTTGAAACGATTTCTCATCGGGTCTAGATTCCTTCTTCCAATAGACTTGATATTGGCTTTCTTGGGTTTGTTTTTTCCAATATTGTTGTTGGGTCTCAAAGCGAGTCAATTGGGGTTCACATCAATTGTTATGAGGGAAAGAGTCAGAAATAGGTAAAGGTGATGTAGCCTCTGTGAAGGTGAGCCTGGATAAATGGTCAGCCACCACATTCTCCACTCCTTTCTTGTCTTTAGTTGTTATGTCAAACTCTTAGAGGAGCAGCTCCCATCTAATCAATCTTGGTTTAGCATCCTTTTTAGTCAACAAGTATTTCAAATCTGCATGGTCAGTGTAAATGACTACAGGTGACCCAAGGATGTAAGACCTAAACTTGTCTAAGGCAAAAACTATTGCAAGCAACTTTTTTTCTGTGGTTGAGTAATTTTTCTGGGCCCCATTCAAAGTCTTGCTAGCATAATAAATGACATAGGGCAAGTTATTTCTATGTTGAACAAGAATAGCTCCTATGGCATATTCACTAGCATCACAAATTATTTCAAAGGGCAAGGTCCAATCTGGGGGTTGTATGATTGGGGCTGTGGTGAGTAACTCCTTGAGTTGCTCAAATGCAAAGTGTTGGTCTTTGGTCTACTTAAACTCAGTATCATGCATTAGTAATTTACACAAGGCTTTAGAAATAGAACTAAACCCTCTTATAAATCTTCTATAGAACCCTGCATGCTCCAAGAATGACCTAATGTCTCTCACTGTTTTAGGTATGGGCAGCTTGGAAATTGTATCAATTTTTGATTTATCAACCTCAATACCCTTAGAAGACACTATATGCCCTAGTACTATACCCTGTTGAGCCATAAAATGACATTTTTCCCAATTGAGCAGTAAATTCTTCTCCTCACACCTGGTCAAAATAGCTTGCAAGTTAGTTAAACAATTCTCAAAAGTGCTTCCAAAAATAGAAAAATCATCCATAAAAACTTCTAAGCTATTTTCAATTAAATCACTGAAAATACTGAGCATGCATCGTTGAAAGGTAGCTGGGGCATTACACAGTCAAAAGGGGCATTCTTCTAAATGCAAAGGTCCCAAAAGGGCAGTTAAAGGTAGTTTTCTCCTGATCCTTAGGGGCTATTTCAATCCGATAATTGCCTAAAAACCCATCTAAGAAACAATAGAATGCATGGCCTGCAACCTTTTCTAAAACTTGGTCCAGGAATGGTAATGGGAAGTGGTCTTTCCTAGTGGAAGCATTAAGCTTCATATAGTCAATGCACATCCTCCAACCGGTGGTTACTCTTGTAGGTATTAATTCATTTTCTTCATTTTTTACCATAGTCAATCCTATTTTTTAGGGATCACATGAATGGGGTTGACCCATCTACTGTCAGAAATGGGGTATATAATACCCACATCTAACAGCTTAAGCACTTCATTTTTCACTACCTCTGTCATTGTGGGGTTAAGCCTCCTTTGCATTTCCCTAGATGGTTTGGCATCCTCTTCCAAATAAATCTTATGGGTACAAACTAATGGGTTGATACCCTTAATGTCAGCCAATGTCCATCCTATAGCCTTTTTTTGTTTGGTTAGGACCTCTAATAATTTTCCCTCTTGACTATCAGTTAAGTGAGAAGAGATTACCACTGGAAAAGTATGGTGAGGTCCCAGAAATGCATACTTCAGTTGGGCTGGTAAAGGCTTGAGGTCCAAGGATGGGGTCTGCTCTTCTGAAGTTTTTAGTGATTCTGCCACTGGGTGTAGCTATTCAAACTTGAGTTTCCACTGCACTTCAGCTGGGTTTCCTGCAATTGATGCAGAACATAATTTATTAGTCCTGTCATGTGAATCATTAATATCTTCTAACTCAATTAATGAATCAACAGGCTGATAAGATAATGGGCAGATTTATGAAATAATGTTATCCAACAAATTCACTTCCTGCATTTCTTCCACTTTTTGGGGCTGCCTGCATAGATTAAAAATATTTAGTTCCAAGGTCATGTTCCCAAAACTTAGTTTAAGCACACAACTTCTACAATTTATTAAAGCATTAAAAGTGGCCAGAAATGGCCTTCCCAAAATTACAGGTGCTTGAAGCAGGGAGTTTGTTGAAAGTTTCATGTCAAGAACAACAAAGTCTACTAGGTAATAAAACTTATCAACCTAGAACTAGAACATCCTCCACTACCCCTTTAGGTATTTTTATTGACCTGTCAGCTATCTGTAGCATAATGGAAGTAGACTTCAACTCTACTAGGCTAAGTTTTTCATAAACACAGTAGGGCAACAGATTTACACTAGACCCCAAATAAAATAATGCATGCCCAGTTTTTGGGTTTCCAATCATGCAAGTAATGGTGGGTGAACCTGGGTTCTTATACTTGGGAGGGGTGTTGCTTTGTATGATTGCATTGACTTGTTCAGTGAGAAAGGCTTTCTTTTTCACACTTAACTTTCTCTTAACGGTGCACAAGTCTTTAAGAAATTTTGCATAAGTAGAAATTTGTTGTTTAGCATCTAACAAAGGTATATTTATTCTCACTTGTTTAAAAACTTCAAAAATTTCAACGTGATTCTTATCTTTGTGCACAGGGGGTTAGCCTTGTAGGAAAATGTGCAGGTGCTTGCTAGTTTTTCACTTCAGTTTCAACATGCATAGGGTTATAATCCTTACCAATGATGGCTGGGTTAGGAGTGGGATTTACTAGAATTCTTCCACTTCTCAAAGTTGTTATAGCTTTCACTGGTTTAATATTGGATGACTCCACTGCTTCTGACACTTGATGAACCTGCCCCTGAGGGTTAGGTTGTGGTTGGGTAGGGAATTTTCCCTTCTCCTGGGTGCTCAAGGTTGTGGTCAACCTTGTTAGGGTTCCTCTAATATCACTGATTGCTTGTGAAGTCTAGTTGTTGATGATGGCCTGCTCTTGCATGAATTGTTGGAGATTTGCTGCCATTTGATGGACAATGTCCTCGAGATTCCTCCTATGCCCATAAGGTGCTACAGTAGGATATTGAGGTGATCTTGATGTTGCTTATTGTTGATTCACTACATACTGAGAAGGGCCTGGTGCATGATTGGAAGGATGAGTTGATTGCTCATTCCTCCAACTCAAGTTTGGTGGTTCCTCCAACTGGGATTGTATGTGTTAGAAAATGGACCTGAAAGGGGTTTAGTAATCATGTTAACAGCTCCAGATTGGTCCAGTAACACACTTCTTTAAAAGCTGGGATAGTGGGGCAATCATTAGTAGAATGTCCTATCTCCTCACATATGTTGCATTTTTTTGACATTCTTTGAACAACTTGAATCTCATTTACTTTGTTTATGTCTATGGTTTCTAATTTCTTAGTAAGTATAGACACTCTAGCATGTAAATCATCCACTTCCCTCAAGTTGTATTCCCCCCCCCCCCTCCAGTTATTTTAAAGGTTCAGTTCTATCATATTTATCTGAAACATCCCAAGACTGGGCATTTTCAGATAAATAGTCAAAATATTCGAAAGCCTCTTCTGGTTCTTTATTAAAGAACTCCCCATTGCACATTGTCTCCACGAATTGTCTCAACTTTGGTTGTAAACCCTTATAGAAAAAGCTTATTATTGTCCAGTTTTCATACCCATGGTGAGGACAAGCATTGAGTAAATCCTTGAACCTCTCCCAACACTGATAAAAGGTTTTAGTGTCTTTTCGGGCAAAGTTCATGATCTGCCTCTTCAGTGCATTGGTTATGTGCATAGAAAAGAATTTTTTTAAAAACTCATTTTGCATCTCTTGCCATGTCCCTATGGATCTCGGTCTTAGGGAGTTCAACCTAGTTTTGGCTTTGTCCTTTAATGGAAAAGGAAACAACTTAAGCCTTATCACTTCTTCATTGCAGGTCCTCTCCATGAATGTGGAGCACACCTCCTCGAATTCTTTGATAAGTATGGGTTTTCTGATTTCCATCCTATGGAAGTGAGGTATCAAAGGAGCTTAAAGTTGAAGTTATTTGCATTTAAAGGTTGGATGATGCATGAGGGTGAACTAGTCCAAACAGGTTGCAAATAGTCCCTAAGAGTCCTGTGTTATGATTCACCACTCCTCTCTCATTGTGTTCTTCTTCAACCATGGTGCTAAAACTATAAGAAGATGACTCAAATGAGAGTGACTCACAATCTGAGTATGTCATATATTAAGTTCTAACCAGTCTAGAGGAATAGTCATGACTCCAAACAGACATACAAAGTCCCAACAGTAATACCAAAATATCACCCAGGTTGGTTTCGAATGGTGGTAGGGTAGCAATTACCCAATCACTATTACATTTTTTTTTTAATTATCACTCAGAATTAACACGAGCCAAACAAAACAAAAGAGAATAGATAATGAATGAAAAAAAAGCATTAGGGTTAGAAATCACCAAAGTGTGAAGAGGTTCACATTTAGCCACCCCTTAACTCTATCAGTTCTATAAATTGCCATTAATCCCCCAACAACAGCGCCAAAAACTTGGTTCTCCAATTTTATTACCTCCCAAGTGCAAGAGGTGTTGTGTTGATGTGCAGTGGAGGCCCTAAGGTCGATTTCACAAGGATTAAGACAACTTACACTTCATAACTAATAAAGAAAATAAATGGTGATATTTCCCTAAGAACACCTTCTTGGTCACTGTGTTAACCAAAGGGTAGTTCCTTAATAGAGATGCTCCCCTCCCCTTTTAGATAACCAAAGACTCAATTACTATAAAGGATGGTTGGCCTATTCTTCTTTCTCTGAGTCAGAGGTTTTACTAGAATTAACAAGTCAACACAAGCAGCTCAAGAAATTGAAAACTTGTATTGAACATACCCAAACAGATTCAATAATCAGATTAATAAATTGATTTTCTAAAAAAAAAACTTAAGTCTTGGGAAACCTTCTTACAGTGAATGATCTAAATAATTTCATCATTCCACGGTTTTCTTCAAATGTTATACCAGTCGAGGTTAGAACATTTGGATGATGGATTTCATAGATGCTCAACCAAGAAATTGAAAAGTTAGTCTTAATAAATTTTCTATCAACCCAGTTTTAGCCAAAACATTCAGAGCAATGGAATTTTCACACTTCAAGCATCTATTGTGCTGTCATTCTACAATAGATCAAAAAGGGTGGAAAAACCCCCTTACTTCACTTGATTCGAGAATGATAAAGAAACTTAAAGAAATGCAAGTGACCACGGTCTGGGAATCGAAATCCTTTAAGAATAAACACTGCTCGATGGTTTCCCTTGATGTAGGGTTCAGAAATTACTCCCCCTTTATCTCAGGATTCCTCTATTTGAAAAACAAAAACAAAACAACATTCGCCAAAAAAATGAAAATTAACTAAAGATAGCAGAAGCCCTAAAATCTTTCTTTGCATTCTGTAGCAAAAACAATACCTCTTCCTCATGCTTCCTCCTGCTATTATCTTCACTCTTTCCATCCTTTGTTGCGCACTCAACTGCTTCCTCTCCAATTCCATTCGGTTCCTTCTAGAGTATAGGGTCTATAAGCACAATGCAGAGGGTTAGGATTCAAGTGATGGAGAAACTGAAAATATTCTAAGTGTGGTGCAAAGGCATGATGGGTATCTTAAGTGTATAATGACTATTCTACCCCTTTATCCTTTCTTATTGACTTCAGGGTGTCCCTTTAGCAAAAATGATGAGTTAGTGAGTATTTGTAGTGGTTTTCAAGTGAAAAGTCCTAATTTAAATACTCACTAATTACAATTTCTTCACATAATCATTATGGATAATGTAACAGCCCGTTAGAAATTCAATGGTGGAATTTCTATAGACATTAGGAACCTTGTGAAAACTTTGTCAATTTTTACGAATTGACTAATCGCAAAGATTTTAGTCTGTCAACATAGTCAATGTTATCACTCACTATGGTGCCAGAAATGCGATTTTAATTGTTTGAGATAATTAGAAGTATCAGAATACGTTATGGTCTACGCCACTAGACTCAGTTGATTATTTAGTATTTTATAGCGCAATAACTCATTTTCATAATTTCGGACGAAATTGTTGTTCGAAACTGTGAAATTACTTTTAGGGGCACTTCGGGGTTGAGTTTTGGTAAACGATTTTCACTATAGGTTAATATGAATATTTATGATTTTTCAGTACTAGGTTTATTATGCATTTTTTGGAGTGAGTAGTGACCTCGATAAACGTACTAAGTGCAGTGTTTTCAAAATCATGATGTGGAATGTCCAAGTTAGGTTAGAGAAGTTTTATTTGGACACTTGGCAAGATCTTAGCCACACATAGTGAATAGTATTAGACACTTGGCACAAAGAGGAACCATTAGATGGATTTGTGAAAGAAATCAAGGTGTGTGATCATGCTACCTAAGCAAAACTTTTTTTTCGTCAGATCAACCAAATTAAGCCAGGACAAAGAGGGTTTCAAATCTAGTGAAATCCTAAATGGTTGGAATTGAAAACCCCCAAAAATTGGTTGAAATTGAAACCAAACGGTTTCCCCAAACCCAAAAGTTGGCCTTCAAACCCTTTTTGATCCAATTTCTAGCATTGTATTTAATCACTTGATTAAATCACTTCCACATGCTATTAATTTCTCAATTTCTTGTTATGACATCACTATCCAACCTTTTAAACCTTGAAAATTTGATTGGGCCAAGAAAATTTCGATTTGGGCTTGATAGCATCTCAAACCCTAACCAAACCCCATTTAAACCCCAAATTGAAGCCCACTTGGTTTAGGCCCACCAAGACCCACGAATTTGGCCACCTTGGCAAAGATTCTTTAAGAAGTTTCCTCCCCCACATGACAGACCATCCACTGCCCTTGGTTGCACCCAATAATGCCTTGATGTGAAGGAGAATCCACCTCATCAACCTCCATACCTCACAGCTTCTGCAGGCAGTTCTTTGCCCCTCACTATTATCCACTTTATGTCACATAGCCACCTCCAATTAAGGGTCATTCAAGTCCATATCTTCCCCCTCCAGAAGTCTTGAGTTGTGCAAGACACAATTCATTCTCTTTCATCACTTCTTCACCCTGTTCTTAGAGAGAAACCCAAAAGAGCTCTCTTAGGCAGATTTCTGGGTCTTTTTTCTTGGAGCTTTTCGACCCTTTGTAAGTATTTTCACACGATGACTCCTTCATAAAAGTTGTTCATATTTGAGTTTAGTTTCCGTAAATATATTATTTGTCTCATTACATGGTCATTTGTTTGGTCAAAATTATTTTTAACCATGGAAAGGTCATTCTAGGCTTAAAACTAGAGAGTATGTTATGTTTTGGAGTTTTTGACCAAGCTAGTGGACATATCTTGGTCCGAAACTTTTATGGAGTGTTTTTAGCATATGTTTATGAGTTTCCATTGAGGTTTTGTTGCATGAATAAAGTTTTTGATGATAGATTTTCTTAGATCTAGAAACTTGAAAACTAGAAGTGGAAAAAACAGTTTTTGTTTGGAGAAAGTTTGAATATTTTAGGTTTTATCTTACTCTAAAGGCTTTGAAGATATTTAGTATTAGTTTCAAATATATGATTTTTTTATGCAAGAGGATTTCGGTTAGGCCTCAGATTTGATGTTTTTGGATTAGATCCATGTTTTATTGATTTTTAGCCATGTGATTTTAAGTTTGATGGTTGGATATTCTTTAGGACACGTTTTTAAACCATGTGATGTTTTATTTCGAAGATCTCATATTCGATTCCTTGGGTTGACGAAGTACAGTTAACAGGTTGCGAATGAGGCCTAACTAGCTGGTCACCGGAGCGTGCCGGCCACTAACGTTAATGGAGCCATATTTTATTTTACGTGTGTTCACAGCAAGTGTGGTACAAATAATTTATGGAGCCACAACAATTGTGGAGCATGAAGTATGGGGTCACAACAACTGTAGAGCATACACTACGTGAGACACAACAATTGTGAGACGTAGAATACATGGGGCCACAACAACTGTGGAGTACATATTAACACACTCATAGTTGGTGTGACGCCCCCAAATTCCGCTTGGGATTGAACGAACATTTGAAGCGTCGAGACATGCAACACAAGGTTACCTGCCCCCGTTCATGACATATAAGATGCAATGTTCCTAACATGCATTTAGCATTATGCAATATTCGCAGCGGATAATTTTTTTCTTTAGCAATACTATGCACCAAACTAAAAATATCCCAAATACTTGAAACATATTTCATACATAAAGGCATACTAAAAAGCCGTGATCACCACACTAGTCTAAAATGGTTGTGATCAAAAGAATACTTGAGATACAACTCCAAAAGTGTAAGTATTAACCTAAGTTAAATACTATACCATCATCAACATCGCACCGTGGCCTAGTCGACTGTATTCAGTTGGTCAGATTCCAATTCTCCTTCGGGTCCTGTAACAAGATCTACCATTCGGGGGGAATGGTAGTTGGGACTACCACAGTGAGATTTGATTACAAATCTCAGTAAGTTAACATAAAACTTATACACAGGTTAAAAATGCATGCATGCAGTAAAAGCATAAATGCATAATTAAAGTCATAAGTAAGCATAATAACTTGACATATAGCATGGCATAACTGACATAACCTGAACTAACGTGAACTGAACTTGACTTAACATGACATGAACTTAAGCTTAAAACATAACTATGGGACAATCATAACATAACATGAACGTTGAAACATAACATAGAGACATAGCAACATGAACATAACATGAACATGACTTGAACTAATCATAAACTGCTAAAGACATAAACGTGACTTAACATAATGAAATGATATTAACGAACGAATGAACTCTTTATGGAATATAACATGACATGTGACTATAACGAACATAACATAAGTACGTGAACATAACATAACATAACTGAACTTATCTGAAACTTATTCTTATCTATGTACCATGACTTGCATTAATTCTTGATATGAACTTGGAATCTTGTTAATAGACTTATTAATAACGTGACCAATGGTGCTACATGGGTCCCCTCGAGTCTTGTTCTTCATATTACCGCATCACAACATAGGTATCTACACCATACTATGAGTGCGTATATGACTCCACAGTTGTTGTGGCCCCAGTATTCTACGTCTCACAATTGTGTGTCTCACGTAGTGTATGCTCCACAGTTGTTGTGCCCCATACTTCATGCTCCACAATTGTTGTGGCCCCATGAATTCACATAACATAAAATATAATACGTACTCCACAGTTGTTGTGGCCCCACGTATTCTACATGTCACAATTGCTGTGTCTCATGTAGTGTATGCTCCACAGTTGTTGTGGCCCCATACTTCATGTAACATAAAATATAATACGTACTCCACAGTTGTTGTGGCCCCACGCATTATAAGTAACATAAATATAATACGTACTCCACAGTTGTTGTGGCCCCACGCATTATAAGTAACATAAATATAATACGTACTCCACAGTTGTTGTGGCCCCACGCATTATAAGTAACATAAATATAATACGTACTCCACAGTTGTTGTGGCCCCACGCATTATAAGTAACATAAATATAATACGTACTCCACAGTTGTTGTGGCCCCACGCATTATAAGTAACATAAATATAATACGTACTCCACAGTTGTTGTGGCCCCACGCATTATAAGTAACATAAATATAATACGTACTCCACAGTTGTTGTGGCCCCACGCATTATAAGTAACATAAATATAATACGTACTCCACAGTTGTTGTGGCCCCACGCATTATAAGTAACATAAATATAATACGTACTCCACAGTTGTTGTGGCCCCACGCATTATAAGTAACATAAATATAATACGTACTCCACAGTTGTTGTGGCCCCACGCATTATAAGTAACATAAATATAATACGTACTCCACAGTTGTTGTGGCCCCACGCATTATATAAATAACATAAATATAATACGTACTCCACAGTTGTTGTGGCCCCACGCATTATAATAACATAAATATAATACGTACTCCACAGTTGTTGTGGCCCCACGCATTATAAGTAACATAAATATAATACGTACTCCACAGTTGTTGTGGCCCCACGCATTATAAGTAACATAAAATATAATACGTACTCCACAGTTGTTGTGGCCCCACGTATTATACGTAACATAACATATCTTATCTTTCTTAATGCATGAGATATTAATTAATATCATATACTTTTCTAACATGGCGTATACTTGTAAATGGCACCATATGATTTAATCATAACATTTCATGGCATACTTAACATGGCATACTTATAACATACATAATTGTATGACAGAAAAGATTATGTAACAGATAATTATTCATGAGATATTAAATCATACGTAACAGATGAACATATAATGACATATCATGACATGGCATATACGATAACATACATACATAAATTGTAGTTCCCTTACCCATCACACATACACAATAAACTGATAGTAAGTTAGAGGCTAACTTACCTCGATCGTCGCGTTCTATGAGAATAGAGTGCGAAACACGAGGAACTGCACAACAGCTGGAAGAGGAACACTCAAGTCCTTAAGATTTTCACTTCTGAACTCAATTGTCATATTATGAGCACTTGCAACACCACGGCAACTTGAGGTTTCACTATACCCAGAAGAGATAATTTGACTTCATAAAGCCTTTGCACTAAAACAAGTTCATTAAAATTATCAATAATAACCAACAAACAATTCCTTTCTCAATCCATATACTCTTAGCC
Source organism: Carya cathayensis (assembly GCA_011037825.1). Taxonomy (NCBI): domain Eukaryota; kingdom Viridiplantae; phylum Streptophyta; class Magnoliopsida; order Fagales; family Juglandaceae; genus Carya; species Carya cathayensis. The sequence continues at coordinate 232,088 of QGSO01000340.1, forward strand.
ATAGTCAACCACAAGATGACACCAGTCACCCCAGACTATAATCCATAACACCACTGCTTCGGGACACTGTCATACAGTTTCCCAACACTACACCATGCTCTACACTTCTCTGTTACGCCATCCAACCCTTCGTGACACGCCATCCGGTGTTTCACGACTTAATACAGAGTACACTCACGTGAACTCTCTTCCATCCACACTACAAAACCCATCACTGCGATACACGTCTCACAGTGCATCGCTACGCGACACGGAGTACGCACTACGCGTACTTCCTTCGCTACAACACTCATCAACACGATGCACATCACACGATGCATCGCCATACAACACGGAGTACACTACATGCGTACTCCCTTCCTTCTACGACACACATCATTACAGCGCACGTCGCGCGGCGCGTCGCTGCATTACACAGAGTACGCTACACGCGTATTCTCTTCACACAACCCGCCGTATCACATCTACGGCATCCATCTCACGCCTATACTTCACAGCACAGTCCACAAAATACACAATCAAACTCAACACTTCACAACCACACTTCCTTCACAACTACGCAACGAACTCCACAAATACAACTACACAATTCACAAACCAACCAACTAACTATTTTAAACGTAAAATAACTAGAGATAGAAGGTTATACCATCGACGGGATAACCCGTGCGTCGCTCGTTGTTCGTCACGAACATGCGTCGGAGGAGCGTACGTGGCGGTACGGTGTCTGTCCACCACATAAAGTGGTAGTTTGGGCTTGAGAAAGGCTAGGCGTGGTCTTGGAAGACTCACGGTCGCCTCGTGGTGGTCAAAGGTGGCGGAGCACGGCGGCGTCACGCCGTGAATAGTAACTCCGAACGGTGAGCGGAGGAGACGCGAGGTAGCGAAAAGCCATAGAACTTCATGGAAAGCTAGGGAAAGGTAAAGGAACATGTGGTGGAGCTGTGGTGGTGAGGTGGTGGTCGGACGGTGGCTAACGGCGGCGGATCGGCCGTTTGAAACCATTTTTGGCCTTGGAGAGTGAGGGAGAGTGTGAGCTCTACGAAGCTCCGTTGGCCATGAAATTTCTTGGAGAGGTTCATGAGGATGAGAGGAACAAGATGGTGGTGGTGAAACACCACGGGTGGCCGTGTACGGCGGCGCACGGTGGTGCAACCGAACGGGTGTTTTGAGAAACCCATATGAAAAAAGTGAGAGTTTGGGAAAAAGAAAGACATGGGGAGGAAGCCCTTGATGAGGTGAGTCCAATGGTGGTGCTTGGTGGCTGATTTGGCCGTGTATGGTGGTCCAAAATGGTGAAAAACCTTAAAAACCCATTTGTTTGGAGGCGAGAGTGGCGGCTAACGGTGGCTCGGATGGAGGTGAAACTTGGAGGGGATGTTCACCGGTGAGAGGGGAAGAAATCTGGGTGGGTGGTGTAGTCCACGCCGCCGGCGAGCGGCGGTTCTGGGCGGAGAAAGAAATCGGCAACAGGGGAGAAAACAGGGCAGGGGCAGCAACTTCCGGCGGCTCTCGGAGACTAACGGCTGGTCCGATGGCTCTGAAAATTGGAGGGGATGAACTTTGGTGAGAGAGGAAGAGAATGGCGGGGACGGTGTACGACACCTCCACCGGACGGCGGAGAAACGGGCGGTCAAAGGGGCGGCGACGGTAATGAGACAAGAAGGAAGAGAACGGTAAGAGAGAGAGAAGGAGAGGCCGGTTTAGTACACCACCGGCGTGGTTGGACTCGCCGGAGGGAGGGGGAGAGGCCGGAGTGGGAGGTGGGGTCCGGCGGCCGGAGGTGGCGCCGGCTGGAGCTCAAACCCGAACGGCAATGGTGGAGAGTTCACGCATCCGTCGGCCAAAGAGAGAGAAAGGGAGAGAAAAAAAGAAAATAAAAAGAAAAAGAGAAAAAGTGAAGAGAAAAAAGGTAGGGCCAGAGTATATCGCTTCAATTCTACATTTCGGGATCCTCAAATAAACCAACAGTGAGTTAAAACACTGATTAAAAACGCTTAAATGTCTTATTTTAAATAAAACACTTTAAATAAAACACTATGATGAATTAAGGTAGAATATTATTTTATAAACTAAAATTTATAAAAATAATATTTCTTCATCATTATATAAAAATGATAAAGTACCGTTAATTAATCAAAGTGCATAAAACACTTAAATTTAAATAAGAATTTTCAACGTAAAATTAAACCTCTTAATATCTTAAAACAATTAAAATATTTAATCTAAATAAATATCCACAATTATAATATTTTCAGAACTCATTAAATTATTATAATTGTGCTACTTTAAAAACAAGCTTATTTAATACTTTGAAATTCGATGGATAAGATCCGGAAAAACGCCATCGAGGTACAACGCTTAGGATAGAACTGTTCATGATTTTACAGCTGTCGGTGAAGAACAAATTACGTGATTTACGGAAAAGATAATCTATACGCGTGATTCCAGATGAGGGTAAAGACAAGAGAGATGTGATTGCTGTCGGGAAATAATCCAAAACTGATAATTTTAGCGGGCTGTTACAGTTGGTGTAGATACCTATGTTGTGATGCGGTAATATGCAAGGACACAAGACTCGAGGGGACCCATGTAGCACCCATATGGTCACGTTATTAATTAAGTCTATTAAACAAGATTCCAAGTTCATATCAAGAAGTTAAGAATAAGCAATCATGGTAACCCCATGAGATAAGAATAAGTTTCAGATTAAGTTCATGTTATGTTATGTTATGTTCACGTACATTTTATGTTCATGTTCACGTTATATATCAAGTTCACTATCATGTCATGTTATATTCACATAAATGTTATGTTCAAGTTCACGTTCATGTTATATTATACTCATGTTTACATTATGTCTCAAGTTCACGTTTATGTCATGTTATGCTCAGGTTTATATTAAGTTCAAGTTCATGTTTATGTTATGTATGTTCACGTTCATGCTATGATTCAAGTCTATGTTATGTTTCAAGTTCATGTTTATGTTATGTTGCTAGCCCATATTATATTTTAAGTTCAAGTTCATGTCATATTAAGTCAAGTTCAGTTCACGTTTCAGTTCAGGTTATGTCAGTTATGCCATGCTATATGTCAAGTTATGTTATGCTTACTTATGACTTTAATTATGCATTCATGCTTTTACTGCTATGCATGCATCATTAATGATGTGAACCCCAATCGACTCGCTTTGAGACCCAACAACAATATTGGAAAAAACAACGCAGGAAAGCCAAACTCAAGTCTATGGATGGAGAATTTAGACCCGTTGAGAACTCGTTCCAAGAACCTAGATTATATTAAAATTTAGACCCATTGAAATCCCATCTCAAGAATCCAAATTACAAGGAGGAACGCCACTAAGGTATTGATATACCTTTGATAAGTTCAAGAGTTCAATCAAGAACAAGAGGAGAAAACTTACTCACAGTTAAAATTCATGAACAGTAACTTCTAAACCCTAGTTCAAATAAAATAATATCTTTCCAAATAAGCCCTTGGCCAAAATACAAGGCCTTCCCAAAAACCCTAGTTCATAAGAAATAAGACATGTGGGCTAAGCATCCTCAAGCTCACTTATTCTAAACTAATAATAAAAATCATTTTAAACAAATTGAAAGCCTTAATATCTAAAGGCCCTATCTCTAAGTCAAGTCTTCCACAGCTTGGATCAAGTGGATCAAAGCTGGTTCTTCTTCTTTCAAGCCCATCTTACATGTTGGGCTCTTGCTAGCTTCTGCCCAAGTGGCTTGTACTAATCCTTGCATTGCTTCCTTGATCTTCTTGGCTCTTAATCTTGTAATTGGCCCATCTGGAACTTGCAAAGGATCTTTAAGAGCAGGCCCACCTTGGTTCCCATCAATTAACCTGTGTGGAAGTTTCCTGTTCACTTACTAAGATTTGTAATCGAATCTCACCATGGTAGTCCCAACTACCATTTCCCCTGAATGGTAGACGATGTGTCAGGATCAGAGCAGGGCGCAAACATTGGTAGACCGAAGGAGATTGACTAGACGCCGCAGACACGACGCGGAGCTTACAACTTCCATAGTTAGTTTTTGGATAATATTCTGGCCTCGTTAGTCGAGTTACATGAATTACTCGACGAACTTCCTCAATAGTGTATTTTGGTAATATAAATTTAGAGTCTGGCCTCCCATGTTTTTAAGATTACAGTCTTCTGAGACTCGTACTGAAATTGTGGATGTTTATTTTGTTAAGTATGCTTGGATTATGATTTAACTATTTTAGATATTATAAGTTTAGTGCATAGTATTGCTAAAAAAAAAAATTATCTGCTGCGAATATTGCATAATGCTCGATGCATGTTAGGAATATTGCATCTTATTTGTCCTGAACAGGGGCAGCTAACTTTGTGTTGCATGTCCCAAAGTTTCAGATGTCCGTTCATTCCCAAGCGGAATTTGGAGGCGTCACAGATAACTTCATTGGGCCTAAATTAGGTTAATGGGCCAATATTTATGGAAGCGCAATTGAGGTTTATTGGATTATTTTAAATAGGTCACGGGCCCAGAAATTATTCATACAAAGCATGAAATTTTCATTCGGTTCAATAAATGAGTTAAAGCCCATTTAATAGATCAAGTGGGCCCTAATTAATTAGTAATGGCTCATGAACTTGTCTAAAAGCCCATAAAAATGTTATTGTATGAGTTGTGTTTATTTTGGACTTTGAGAATTAAGGCTCGGTTTATTATAAACTCCAAACACAATTACCATTCTACATTCCTCTTCATAATACAATTCCCAATCGACTGCTTTCGATAAACTTCAACCATCCACACCTTAGACTCCCACTTGAATTCACTCAATAGAACTCGCCCAATAGGACTACGATTCCACATTCATCTTTAGGTTAAAAGTCTTAAACTTACCAGTATAAAGTCCACTTGGTGTGCGTGAAAATCACTATGAAACTTGAAGTAGCCGCACCTCACATTCCTCATGTTACAGCCACGACCAAAACACTAAGCATGCTGGAAACCACCCACCACCCACCATCCCCTCCTCCACTCAGTGGCTGCCACCTCCTCCCCTCAAACCAACTCACGCCCCAAGCCACAAGTCCTCCAGAGTCTCAGTTTTAGCCACCTCAAAACACACAACCAATGCTCATTGTATCTTAACCTCGAGGACACCGCACTGCTACCATGCAGTAGCATTGGGAACCACCAAACAACAAAGCTGCCGCCACCCTCCTCTATTTAACCCAACACCAAACGGAAACCAGTGATATATAGGAAGTCGAGCATCCTCTATTTTAGCCCCACAAAACAGAGCACCCAAACCAGCCATTGCACCTCAATTGCTGATGACAGAAGCTGCCACCCACTCTGGTGATGACACAGTGTTAGATTTTGAATAAATCTGAGATCACCAAGATGTCTTGTCAAATCTGTGAAGAAAGTTAACAAGAAAACATACCTCCAATCACTTGTGATGGATTTTCCATGGAGCTCTAGAGTTCCTGCAAAAGGGAAGAGAAGTTTGTTTCTATGGAGCAATACTACTCCCTGCCCCTTATGTCTGTGTGTCTCTCTTCGTGCCCTGAACCCCCTTATTTGTCAAAGAGAAGAGAAAGGGCTAGCAGAACACACATAGAACTCAATGGGCTAGTTCAATTTAAGTAGGGTGAGAGCGGGGGCCTCCATGTGTCTATAAAATGGCCCATCCCATTATCGACCCAATGATTAAATTATAATTTTAGTCCATTATAAATAAATACAACAATCTCCCACTTGGACAACATTATAGTTAATCACAACATAAACACAAACAGACATCTCAAAACAAAAAGCCTTGTTCAAAATATGCCTTCAAGTACAAGCTAGTGAACGATACATCGACAGGGCATACGACACATGACCAATAATTGCAATCACGTAACTCAAGCCAATGAGATGCAAGTGCATTATGGAAATAATCAAAAAAGTGACAAACATTCGTTTCCATAAGAAGCCCTAGAGACAAATCTGAATGTCTTTAAAACAATAGGCCTTGTCCAAAATGCAGAGCACCTAGTTTAGTGACTATATCAACAAGATATATGACACCAAACTTATACTAATAACCACCTGACTCAGGCATAGACTAAAATAGATTGTCTCTTGTAGGTAATAAGCCTTGTCCATAATGCTGGTGACTCGGGCATGAGACCAAACATAATGTCTCATTACATAAACAATCACCTTGTCCAAAATGCGCGTGACCCAGGCACGAGACTAATCAAAATGTCTCAATACATAAAGCACGCCCTGTCCAAAATGCGCATGACTCAAGCATATATTGCCATATTTAAAACAAAATATGAGCATAAACAATATAGTCAAACAATCAATGATTACAGAACTCTCACTAACTAAATACAACAGTAGACTCTAACAATCCTAAATGAGTCACATGCTCCTAAAACAGTTTTGGAGCTAAACCTTTAGTTAGTGGGTCAGCTAACATATGTTCTTTGGAAATATGCTCAACATAAATACAAGACTCGGCTATTTTCTCTCTAACAAACAAATACTTAATATTAATATGTTTGGAATGAGAAGAGCTCCTAGTGTTTCGAGAAAAAACATCTACTGCAGAATTGTCACAAAATATCTTCAACGGCCTTGAAATGGTGTTCACAACACCTAGCCCCAAGATAAAGTTTCGCAACCATATAACTTGACTTGTAGCCTCATAACAAGCTACATACTTTGCCTCCATTGTAGAGGAAGCTGTAAGTGTCTGTTTGACACTTTTCTAAGAAACAGCTCCTCCTGCCATCATAAAAACATAACCAGAAGTAGATTTCCTGTCATTTGAACAACCTGCAAAATCGACATCAAAATATCCAACTACACCAAGAATGTTAGATTGCCGATATGTAAGCACTGGATCTTTAGTGCCTTGCAAGTACCTAAGTACTTTCTTTGCAGCTTTCCAGTGAGCCAAACCAGGATCACTCAAGTATCTTCCAAGTACACCAACAACATAAGCAATATCAGGTTGTGTACATACTTGATCATATATCAAACTACCCACAACTAACTAATAGGGAACTATTTGCATTTGAGTCCTCTCACTATCATCCTGAGGGCATTGAGACTTACAAAACGTATCACCTTTTACAATAGGTGCTTTCCAGGAGAATAAGAATACATATTAAACCTACTTAGAACTCGATCAATGTAGGTTTTTTGAAACAATCCAAGAACTCCACTAGTCCTCTCACGAAAAATTTGGATGCCCAAAAACATAGGAGGCCTCACCAAGATCCTTCATATCAAAATGAGATGAGAATATGCTTTTTGTCTCAAACAGAAGCTCAATGTCATTTTCGGCGAGTAATATATCATCAACATAAAGAACAAGAAAGATATACTTATTCCCACTGATCCTTAAATATATGTATTGATCAACAAGATTCTCCTTGAAACCACAAGAGGTAACAATCTCATTAAACTTCAGGTACCATTGTCTCGATGCCTGGCTTAAGCCCATAAATGGACTTTTTAAGCTTACACACCATGTATTCCTTTCCTTCCACTTGGAAACCATTTGGTTGTATCATGTACACATCCTCAAATAGATGTCCATTAAGAAAAGTTGTTTTGACATCCATTTGATGTAGCTCAAGATCAAAATGAGCCACCAATGCCTTCTCTTTGGTTAAAGCCCTTAGCAACAAGCCTAGCTTTATACCTTTCTACTTGACCTTCAGAATTATACTTGGTCTTAAAAATTCATTTGCAACCAATTGGCCTATAGCCACATGGTAGTTCAACTAAGTCCCATACACCGTTTCGACACATCAATGCCATCTCATCATGCATAGCATCCATCCAATATGAAGATGGAGGACTATCAATGGCCTTCTTAAAAGAGGCTGGATCAAGAGACATACTAGTATTAAACTCATGCTCCTACAAATAGACAATATAATCATAAAAAATTGCTGGTCTACGACTTCTTTGTGATCTTCTCAAAATAATATCATCTGTTCTCACATCAACATCAGCTATAGTGTCAACAACCTGATCTTGGACAACAGTACTGTTACCCTTTGTCAATGGTGGTACAACCGTTGATGGGGGAGTAACCTGAACAGGTATAACAGTACGCTCCTCCCTAAATACAACTTCACGTGGCACTGAGCTTTCATTGTCACTAACATCCTCAAAGAAGATGGCTCGATCAGATTCAATAACTCTAGTAACATTATAAGGGCAATAGAATCTAGAGCCTCTTGATCCCACACAATAGCCAACAAAATAAACAGTAATGGTGATGACTTGCAGAATTTCATATTGCAGATTTACCACATCGCTCGAGCGGAGGAATTTGGATGCTCAAGCGAATTCAAGTAGATTCAAACGCTCGATGGCCGCTCGACAGTGAGCTCGAGCGAGTTGCGGGAAAACAAGATCGCACGAGCAGAGACATTGGACGCTTGAGCGAAGTTAGGCAGAGTTGAACTCTCGATGTGCGCTCGACAAGCTGCTTGAGCGAATTCATGCAGAGTTGAATGCTCGATGCTCGCTCGACACCCGCTTGAGCGAACATCGTATTTTACAAATCTAGGGTTTTTCCACCGTCAGGGTATATACAAGTGATTTTTCATCATATGCCCGTACTTTTGACTGGAGAACACGTTTTTAGGATAGAAAAACACAACTAGAAGAATTCAAGTCATCGATTTTTGGAGAGAGAGTTCCACGCATTGCACGTACGCTGGAATCATACACGGGCACAGACGGGAGAGAAGCAGTGAATCATTTCCTGGAGTTTTTGAAGAAGAGTTGCGATTGCGAGGAGTATTTTTCAGTGTTTATTTTCCTTCTAATATTCTCAGAACAATTATGGTGAATTCGTTTATGTTGAATTCCATTTTTAGCATGGACTAAATTTTATTTATTCTAGGAAACGATGTAACTTAGTTCCAAACTATGCTTGATTGTCTATGCTAATTTAAGGCAATTCTCTCTTTGTTTATCTGATTTATTCTGAGTTTATTACTTCTAATTAACTGGTTATTGATTAGATGATGTTTTAATCTTGTGATTTGTTATCGAAAGAGGGAATTAAGGATAGATCTTGAATATATCGGCATAGGTAAATATAGAGATCGAAAGACTTGAATGAACTTATGTAGTTTTTAAATCATTGGTCTTATTGTTTTCTTGTTTTATTAATTTGCATATTCTTGTGTAAATTGATGAACAAGAGTAATTTCCAATTGACTATCGAAAGAGGCTTTTGGATGAATTAAAGATTTGCTAATAAACAAAAAGAATTAAATTAAATTAGTTGGATGAGTAAAGCATAGTGAGGAATTAGGTGAAATAGATTTCCTAGAAGTTTTCTTTCCCATTAATTTGATCTTCGAACGTCAGTTTTATTTCCTTTGCGTATTTTTCTTTGAGTTGATTTTAGTTTAAAGTACAATTACAAAAATCTTAGTGATTCCTCTAGATAAAATCAAGATTAGTATAATTTTAGTATTTGTCAAAAATAAGATACCAATACCTGAGGACGATACTCTTCTTCTCACTTTACTATAAACTACGATACTGTGCACTTGCAATTTTGTACCGATCAAGTTTTTAGCGCCATTGCCGAGGATTGATTTATTCTTATTCTTTTTGCCAATATCGATACAAAGTAATCTTAGTTTTAATTTAGAATTTTATATAAATTTGTTCTTATATTTTATTTTTGCTCTACAGGTGAGTTTTTGACGTTGGATGCGCCGTGCTAGATCTCGTGACATTTCTTCTTTTGATCTTGAGATTGAAAGAACTCTTAGATCACGAAGAAAAAATAAGATGCTAGCCATGGCTGACGAACAACATGAGCCATTGCCACGCACCTTGAAGGATTATGTACGACCAGTTGTGAATGGAAATTACTCGAGTATAAGGCGCTAGATTATTAATGTCAACAACTTTGAGCTCAAACCAGCTTTGATTAGCATGGTAGAGCAGGCTCAATTTAGCGGATCGCCACTTGATAATCCCAATATTCATTTGGCAATGTTCTTGGAGATTTGCGACATTGTAAAGATCAATGTTGTTACTGAAGACACCATTAGACTGAGATTGTTTCCTTTTTCTTTGAGGGACAAAGCTAAAGGTTGGCTACAATCTTTACAATCGGGAAGCATCACTAGTTGGCAGGACATTGCTGAAAAGTTTCTTGCTAAATTCTTTCCACCTGCAAAAACAGCCCAACTTAGGAGTGAGATTGGTCAATTCAAGCAAAATGATTTTGAGTCACTCTATGAAGCGTGGGAGAGGTATAAAGATTTGGTTCGACGTTGCCCTCAACATGGATTACCAGATTGGTTGCAAGTTCAGATGTTCTATAATGGGTTAAATGGGCAAACTTGAACTATAGTTGATGTTGCTTCTGGTGAAACTTTGATGTCAAAGACAGCTGAGGGTGCTACCGCCCTTTTGGAAGAAATGGCCTCAACCAACTATCAATGACCAACTGAGAGGACTTTGGCTAAGAAAGTTGCTGGAATTCATGACTTGGAGCCGATAGCAACCCTTTCAGCTCAAGTTGCCACTCTATCTCATCAGATTTCAGCTTTGACAACCCAAAGGATACCACAAAGTATCGAATATGTTGCATCTACAAGTATGACAGTTCCAAATAATGATGCGAGTCAAGAACAAGTTCAATATATCAACAATCGGAACTAAAAGAACAAGTTCAATACATCAACAATCGGAACTAAAACTATCGTGGTAATTCTATGCCAAATTATTATCATCCAGGGTTTCGAAATTATGAGAATTTGTCATATGGAAATACAAAGAATGTGTTGCAACCTCAACCTCCTCCAGGATTTGATAGCCAACCAAGCGAGAAGAAGATGTCACTTGAGGATGCCATGGTTTACTTTGTTCAGGAGACCAATGCAAGGTTTAAAAAGACTGATTCGCGGTTGGACAACATTGAGACTCATTGTAGCAATATGGGAGCCACTATGAAGAATCTTGAAGTGCAAATTGGGCAATTAGCCACTACCATCAATGCCCAACAAAGAGGAGCTTTTCCTAACAACACTGAAGTGAATCCAAAGGAACAATTCAAGGCCATCACACTTAGGAGTGGAAGAGAAATTGAGAGGTCACCATTAAAGGAGAGCAAGTCCACCCCTACAGCTATGAACAATGGCCAAAGCAAGGATCAAGTAGAAGAAAAGGAGATTGTTAATGATACACTAAGAGAGACCGACCTGCCTCAAGCAATTTCATTTCCTGACAATCCTCCTATTCTCTCTCCTCCACTTCCTTATCCTTAACGTTTTCAAAAGCAAAAATTAGATAAACAATTTTCTAAGTTTTTGGATATTTTAAAGAAAATTCACATAAATATCCCTTTTTCAGATGCCTTGAAACAAATGTCAAACTATGTCAAATTTCTAAAGGACATCATTTCCAAGAAGAGAAGGTTGGAGGAGTTTGAAACAGTGAAGCTTTCTGAAGAATGCAGTGCCATTTTTCAAAAGAAATTGCCTCAAAAATTAAAAGATCCGGGGAGTTTCACATTGCCTTGCACTATTGGGAATTCATTTTTTGATAGAGTTTTATATAATCTTGGTGCTAGTATTAATCTTATGCCACTTTCTGTTTGCAGGAAATTAGGACTTGGAGAGATGAAGCAAACAACAATTTCTTTGCAATTAGTCGATTGATCCATCAAGTATCCACGTGGAATCATAGAAGACGTATTGGTAAAGGTGGATAAATTTATTTTTCCTGTTGATTTTGTGTTGTTAGACATGGAAGAAGATGAAGAAGTCCCACTAATTATTGGCCGACCATTCTTGGCCACGGGAAGGGCTTTGATTGATGTTCAAAAGGGTGAATTAACATTGAGAGTTAATAAGGAAGAAGTTATGTTCAACATTTACCAAGCCATGAAATTTCCAGAAGATCCAAGTACTTGCTTTCGGGTAGATGTCATTAAGTAATGTGTAGAAGAGGCCTTTCAAGAAGATATGTCATCCGATCATCTAGAACGATGTATCACCACTTCATCTCATGCTTATGATTTTAATAACTCTGTTGTTTGTGAATTTGACTTACCTTTTTTTAGTGAAGAATTTCTCCACTATGTTTTTGCCTTGGGAGCATTGCAGCAGGTTACATCACTTAGTAATGAAGTGGGGAAGCTAGAGCCGATGGTACCAAAGATTGATTCTATGAATGCTAAAGAAAAGATGTAGCAAACTACAACTCCGGAGTTGAAGCAATTACATGAGCATCTTCGCTATGCATTTTTGGGTGATAGTTATACATTTCCAGTGATTGTTGCTACATCACTCACACCTGAAGAAGAGGAAAAGTTGTTGCGTGTGTTGAGGGAGCATAAAACAGCCTTGGGATGGACTATTTCTGACATAAATGGAATAAGTCCTTCCATTTTTGCATGCATAAGATTTTAATGGAGGAACTTTACAAACCAACGATTGAGCACCAAAGAAGATTAAATCCAGCAATGAAGGAAGTCGTGAGAGCTGAAATTTTGAAACTCCTTAATGTTGGAATTATTTATGCTATTTCAAACAGCTCATGGGTAAGTCTAGTGCAGGTTGTACCAAAAAAGGGTGGAATGACGGTGGTGAAAAATGACAATAATGAGTTCATTCCTACAAGAATAGTCACGGGATGGCGAGTATGCATGGATTACCGCAAGTTGAATAAAGCAACAAGGAAGGATCATTTTCCACTTCCATTCATTGATCAAATGTTGGATCGATTGGCTGGGTACTCGTACTATTGCTTTTTAGATGGTTATTCGGGGTATAACCAAATTGCCATAGCCCCTGAAGATCAAGAGAAAACTACATTCACATGCTCCTATGGAACATTTGCTTTTAGGAGGATGCCCTTTGGATTGTGCAATGCCCCTGCGACATTTCAACGTTGCATGATGGCTATCTTTTCTGATATGGTGAAAGATATAATGGAAGTTTTCATGGATGAATTTTTAGTTTTTGGTACATCTTTTGATCATTGTTTGCATAACTTAGCTCTTGTTTTGCAGAGATGTGAAGATAAAAATCTAGTCCTAAATTGGGAGAAGTGTCATTTCGGTTCAAGAAGGGATCGTGCTTGGCCATAGAGTGTCATCTAAAGGAATTGAGGTGGATCGAGCTAAAATTGCAACCATAAAAAAACTACCACCTCCAGAGAATGTGAAGGGAATCAGAAGCTTTTTGGGACATGCTGGATTTTATAGAAGATTTATCAAGGATTTTTCTAAACTCTCTAAACCTTTATGTAATCTTCTTGAAAAAAATTCTGCATTTGACTTCGATGTTGTTTGTTTGCAGGCCTTTAATGCAATCAAGGAGAAACTAATTTCAGCACCAATTGTGATTGTGCCTGATTGGAGTCAACCTTTTGAAGTTATGTGCGATGCAAGTGACTTTGCAATTGGAGCAGTGTTGGGACAAAGGCGAGACAAACTGTTTAGAGCCATCTATTATGCAAGCCGGACATTGAATGAAGCTTAATTAAATTATACAACAACTGAGAAGGAGATGCTTGCTGTGGTGTTTGCTTATGACAAATTTCGGTCTTACCCAATTGGTACAAAGGTGATAGTGTTCACTGATCATGCAGCACTTCGCTATTTGTTTGGCAAGAAGGATGCTAAGCCGAGGCTAATTCCTTGGATCCTCCTTCTTCAAGAATTTGATTTGGAGGTTCGAGATAAGAAAGGAAGTGAAAATTTAGTTGCTGACCATCTCTCTCGACTAGAACAAGAGGAAGAAAGACCAGATTCAGTGATCCAAGAAGCATTCCCTGATGAGCAGTTGTTTGCATGTGAGATCAAGTTTCCGTGGTATGCTGATATTGTAAACTACCTAGTTTGTAAAGTACTGGCTCCTGATCTTACTTACCATCAACGCAAGAAGTTTTTGCATGATATGAAATATTATCTTTGGGATGAGCCTTTGTTGTTCAAAAGATGCCCTGATCAAATCATTCGAACATGTGTGCCAGAAGAAGAGATGCAAGCCATCCTCCATCATTGCCATTCCTCATCATATGGAGTACACTTTGGAGCTACTTGTACAGCAGCTAAGGTACTTCAAAGTGGGTTCTTTTGGCCTTATATTTTTCTTGATAGTTATACTTTGGTGAAAACTTGTGACCGGTGCCAACGTATGGGAAATATTTCAAGGCGTCATGAGTTACCATTGAAAAATATCTTAGAAGTTGAGTTGTTTGATGTTTGAGGAATAGATTTTATGGGTTCTTTTCCTCCTTCTTTTAGCTTTGCTTATATCTTGTTAGCAGTTGATTATAAATGGGTGGAAGCAATTGCTACAACAACAAATGATGCAAAGGTAGTGCTCAAATTTCTGCACAAGAATATATTCACAAGATTTGGCACTCCATGAACTATTATTAGTGATGAAGGGACCCACTTTTGCAACAAATTGTTTGATAATCTTCTTTCTAAATATGGTGTAAAGCACAAGATAGCACTTGCTTACCATCCTCAAACTAATGGTCAAGCTGAAATTTCAAATAGAGAAATCAAGAACATCCTTGAGAAGACGGTCAAAACCAATAGAAATGATTGGGTGAAGAAGCTTGATGATGCTTTGTGGGCATACCGTACAGCCTTTAAAACACCTATCGGGATGTCTCCTTACCGATTAGTGTTTGGAAAGGCATATCATCTTCCTGTGGAGTTAGAGCATAGAGCTTATTGGGTTGTAAAAAAGTTTAACTTTGATTTGAAGGCAGCAGGGGAAAAACGACTTCTTCAATTGAATGAGATGGAATAGTTCAAGAATGATGCATATGAAAATGCAAAGATCTATAAAGAACGAACGAAAAAGTGGCATGACAAACAGATTCTTAGGCAAGAGTTTGCACCAGGACAACAAGTTTTACTCTTCAATTCACGACTAAAACTCTTCCCAGGAAAGTTAAAATCAAGATGGACATGTCCTTATACAATTGATAAAGTTTTCTCTTTTGGAGCAATAGACTTGAAGGGCAAGACAGGGAATATATTCAGAGTTAATGGTCAGAGATTGAAGCACTACTATGTAGAACAAGTGGAAAGGAACTATGCATTTATTCCTCTTGGAGATCCTAATTGATGAAGATTGAAAAATCTGGTTATAGACTTTAAAACAAGCGCTTATGAGAGGCAACCCAGGAGAGCTTACGGAAGAAAAATATAGAAAGAAAGGGGAGCTTACGGAGAGAAAAAGGGGAGAAAGCTAAACGTTCGGAGATGAACTGAAAAAAGAAAAAGGCTTTGGAGATAAACTGGGGGAGAGTTTACGTAAAGAGAGAGAGTGAACGGTGAAAAAAAAAAAGAAAAAGTTTGATGCTGGACGAACTGCAGAGGGGACTTTCTTATTTCGTCTGGGATGCAATAAGAACGAAAAAAGAACCAAATAGAGGAAGCTTACGGGTTTCTGCAAGTGCTCCTCTGTTTTTTTTACGGACTGAAAGTGAGAGAGTTACGAAAAAAAGAAAAAAAAATAGAGGGAGCTGGACGGAGAGTGAAGGAGCTTCAGGAGAGCAGAGTTTACGTAAAAATATAGAGAGACGTCTGCTGGCTCCTTGGGAAGCTTGGGAAGAACGGAGAAAACACTTTATCTGGGCGTTTTCAGTGGCTTCGAACGAACTGGAACCAGGTTCGCTTCGGTGGACATTCAACTCTGTTTTTAGAACAAAGAAACAGAGGAGTTGCGGCTGGGAACCAGGAGATTTTCATTTTCATATTGGGAAGGAAGGAAACAGAGCAGGAAGAGGAAGTTTACGGGAAGGCTCACTCCGTCTGGTTCTTTAGAAGACTTCGGACAAAGAGACGGAACGGAAGGCAGGTTCCATTTTCGTAGGAAGCAGAACGCAGAGAGAGAGAGAGTTTATGTAAAGAAGATGGGGCTGAGTTTCGTAGAGACGTGGGGGACTTCGTCTGGCTCTTGGAGGAGTTTCGGACGGACAGATTACGTAAAACAGCAGGGATTGGGATCGTGACTGAGTGAAGTAACCTTCTGTTTGGAGTTATACTGCAAGTTACTTCTTTTCATTTTGCAGGGACTTTCAGTTTGTTTATGAGGCAATGCAGAAAGCAGAATATAGAAGGAATTATTCTGGTCTTTGGACGTGAAAACAAAGGTTTGGAAGTGAGTAGAAACGGTGGTGAGAGAGACTTGGTTNTAGAACTTTCCTTCATTCTTTCATTCATTTTTTTTATTATTATCTTTATTTATTTATTTTTAATAATTTAGATTTTGATGCAGGTTTTTTTTTAGAATGAATAAAAAGTGAAAAATTATAAACTACGAAAGATTCACCATGAAACCAGGGAAGTTCCTTTCATTTCTTCAATCCTTTTTACTTTTGCATTACAATGAGGACATTGTTTAGTTTAAGTTTGGGGGTGTAAACTCCTATAGTCATTTGATCCTCTTGTTTTCTAAGTCTTGGGTTGTTTGATTCTCTTACCAAGCATGCATTGGAGTAAGATTGAATTCTCTATGACTCTGAAATTTGTGATTGAAGATGGTTTTGAGAAAAATTTTCAAAAATTTCTTTTATGTCAAGCAGAGTTTTGTGGGTACTTTGGTTTAAATCTTTGACCTTGAACATAATTGAGCACATAGTCGTTTTTCTTTTATTCCATTTTGCTTATGAAGAGAAGAAATTGAATTAATTGAAAGAGGGAAGTTCAATTTTGCTTTGCTCTAGAATCCGTTGATGGATCCTTGAGGCGAAATCCTAGTTGATACCAAATATTAGAGAAATGATCTAGGCATTTCTTTGTCATAACCAAAAAGCTTTCCCAGCCGTCCTAAATATCATGCCATCATTACATGGTGTGTTTCCATAGTCAACCCCCTTGAGCCTTATTTTACATAAGCCTTTATTTGTTCTTTGAACTACATAAACCATTCCCGCTCTAAGCCTGAAAAATCAATGAATCTACCTTTGATAGTTTGAAAAATACTTTGGTGGAAATTTACATTTGAAGAGAAAATTAGTTGAAAGAGAATGATCCGTATTATGTTTGCTCTGTTTGATCAAAGTATGAAAAAAAATGGGAAAGAAAGAAAAAGAATAAAAAAAAAAGTCATCACTAAGCGGAGTGTGTATCACCTCAGATTTCGTTAAGGGAATTGTTGGTATTGCTTCAGTGATTACAGCAACAATAATGCCATCAGTATGAGTATATTGCCAAAAAAGAGCTATGATTTGAATCATATAGATATCTCTTTTAGTGTTCTTTTTACCAAGTATTTTTCCAGTTTGCTTTGATTCTCCATATCCAGTTCTTTCTTAACTCTCACCCTGTGGCCTATCATTACAATCTTATTAAAGACCTTTTGATCTCTGATTTTGGTGTTGACTACATTAGTGGAGAGGATTTATGAAAATTGGACTTATGGGGTTAAGTTTTGAGAGAATTCTTCTGATTTTAGTTGTTCTACTCTTATCTGAGTTTGCAGGTGGTTTGAGGTTAAATTGACTATATCACACACACACTCAAGGTCTTAGCTTCAGGTTGAAGTAAACGCCTAACTCTTGCTTGACAAATTGCAAAATTTTTGATTGATTTTCTTGCTATCTTTGATGTTAAAAGAGTAAGATACTAGTGACGAAATCTAAATTCATAAAAGCTTGGTGAGTGATGATACTTCTCTTTAGGGTCTAGTTGATATTGCCTAAAGTAACATTTTCTTTTCTTTTTGTTTGAGGACAAACAAAGTTGTAAGTTTGGGGGTATTTTATGACTTGCAGAATTTCATATTGCAGATTTACCACATGCTCAAGCAGAGGAATTTGGGCACTCGAGCGAATTCAGGCAGATTCAAACGCTTGATGGCCGCTCGACAGTGAGCTCGAGCGGGTTGCGGGAAAACAAGATCGCTCGAGCGGAGAAATTGGACGCTCGAGCGAAGTCAGGTAGAGTTGAATGCTCGATGTGCGCTCGACAAGCTGCTCGAGCGAATTCAGGCAGAATTGAACGTTCGATGCTCGCTCGACACCCCACTCGAGCGAACATCGTATTTTACAGATCTAGGATTTTTCCGCCGTCAGGGTATATATAAAAGTGATTTTTCATCATATGGCCGTACTTTTGACTGGAGAACACGTTTTTGGGATAGAAAAACACAACTAGAAGAATTCAAGTAATCGGTTTTCGGAGAGAGAGTTCCACGCATTGCACGTACGCTGGAATCATACACGGGCACAGACGGGAGAGAAGCAGTGAATCATTTCCTGGAGCTTTTGAAGATGAGTTGCGACTGCAAGGAGTATTTTTCAGTGTTTATTTTCCTTCCAATATTCTCAGAACAATTATGGTGAATTCGTTTATGTTGAATTCCATTTTTAGCATGAACTAAATTTTATTTATTCTAGGAAACAATGTAACCTAATTCCGAACTATGCTTGATTGTCTATGCTAATTTAAGGAAATTCTCTCTTTGTTTATCTGATTTATTCTGAGTTTATTGCTTCTAATTAACTGGCCATTGATTAGATGATGTTTTAATCTTGTGATTTGCTATCGAAAGAGAGAATTATAGGATAGATCTGAATATGTCGGCATAGGTAAATATAGAGATCGAAAGACTTGTATGAACTTATGTAGTTTTTAAATTATTGGTCTTATTGTTTTCTTGTTTTATTAATTTGCATATTCTTGTGTGAATTGATGAACAAGAATAATTTCCAATTGACTATCAAAAGAGGCTTTTGGATGAATTAGAGATTTGCTAATAAACAAAAAGAATTAAATTAAATTAGTTGGATGAGTAAAGCATAGTGAGGAATTAGGTGAAATCGATTTCCTAGAAGTTTTCTTTCTCATTAATTTGATCTTCGAACGTCAGTTTTATTTCCTTTGCGTACTTTTCTTTGAGTTGATTTTAGTTTAAAGTAAACTACAAAAATCTTAGTGATTCCTCTAGATAAAATCAAGATTAGTATAATTTTGGTATTTGTCAAAAGTAAATACCAATCCCTGAGGACGATACTCTTTTTATTACTTTACTATAAAACTACGATACTGTGCACTTGCAGTTTTACACCGATCAATGGTCTTAGGATCATGTTTCTTCTGCTAAGGATTATAAGACCTTATTTCCTCTCTACAGCCCCAAACAAAATGATGCAAACTAGGCCTCTTACCTCACCATAACTCATAAGGAGTTTTAAGAATTGACTTACTTGGTACTTGATTCAAAACATATGCAGCAGTTTTCAAAGCCGCACCCCACAAAAATTCAGGCAAAGTGGAACGACTAAGCATACACTGCACCATATCAATAGAGTACGACTTCTTCTTTCTACAATACCATTCTGTTTAGGAGTTCCAGGCATTGTGTACTGAGCCTCGATACCACATGCTTCAATAAATCTAGCAAAAGGTCCAGGATTTCTACCAATTTCGTCATATCTCCCATAAAACTCACCTCCTTTATCTGATCTTACTGCTTTGATTTTCTTATTTTTCTGGAGTTCCACAGTAGCCTTAAAAACTTTAAAAGCTTCCAATGAGTCTGATTTTTATCATATGAGCTCAATATAACCATAGCGAGAATAATCATCAATAAAGGTAGTGAAGTATCTATAATTTTCCAAAGCGGCAGGTGAAATGAGAGCACAAATATCAGTATGGATTAAATCTAGAATATCCCAACTTCTACTAATCTTTTGCTTTCTGGTTGTCGCTGGAAGTTTCCCTTTGATAAGCAACACAAGTTTCAAAATCAGAAAATCCAAGTTAACTAGAGTGCCATCTTTAATCAACCTCTCCATTCTTTCTCTAGAAATATGATCCCACCTTTTGTGCCACAACATGGAAGAATTCTTATTGGATCTAGTACGTTTAGAACCAACTACAGTATTCACAACAGAAACACAAGAAAAAGTAGGATCTAAAGCAGGAAGCAAGTCAATTTTATATAAACTATCATATAAGATAGCAGTACCAACTACAACATAGTCATAAAAGATTGTAGCCTTTCCATTTCCAAAATGAAAAACATATCCACATTTGTCCAAAACAGAACAGAGATTAGATTTCTTCTGATGGAAGGTATAAAAGCAGTATAGACAAGTTCAAAACATGTTTAGAAATAAGTCTAACTGTACCAATGTGTTCAACTTTATCGTTCACCCCATCTTTCATATTTACTACTAACTGTGTATCAACTGGTCTTCTGCAGCTCCTTAGTTCCTGCAAAGAATTTGTAGTGTGAATGGTTGCACCAGTATCTAGCCACCAAGTATCAGAAGGTACATTGGCTAGATTAGACTCAAAACACACTTGTAGTGTGAATGTGTACCTTTCTTGTCTAACCAAGTCTTAAATTTCCTACAATCAACCCTCTTGTGCCCAAACAAATGACAAAAGTTTCACTTTCCCTTAAAAACTTCCCTTCTTAGGCCCATTTGGAACACTCATACTACCTTGTTGAGGAGGCTTCCCAGATTTCATCATCTTACTGAAGTTGCTACTATTACCCTTGAAGAACTTCTTCTTCCCTTTATCAACAGTTACCATGAAAGCAACATGAGACTTGGCCTTTTTCATCATCTCCTCTTCTTGAGTTATAATAGCAGTCATTTCACTCAAGCTCCATTCATCTTTCTGAGCATTATAAGTGGTCTTGAGTGCATTAAACTGAGGTGGCAAAGATTCAAGCACTTGCCATACAAGAAAGCTATATGCTAACTCAACTTTCATTCCTTTGAGCTTGTTAAAGAAATGAGTAAGGTTCATGATGTGCTCTCAGACTCCACTAACCCCATCATAGGTTGTGGCAGTAAGAAGTTTCATCAAAGTTCCCTTTTCTGCCTTATCAAATTTAGTAAATTTCTTCCCAAAGGCATCAAGATATTCTTTAGCACTATTAGTATCAGCTATGCTCTGCTTGGTAGACTTGTCAATAGTATACTTCATAATCATGAGATAAGTCCTATTATAATGCACCCATTGCTCATAATGAGTCTTTTAGCTATAGAACTTTCACTAGTGGGCTCAACAGGCGCATCGATCCTCAAAGCCAAGTCCATATTCATAATAGCCAAATTAATAGTGAGAGACTCATACCAATCCTCATAATTGGTTCCCGTCAGACTCTTGATGGCAGATAAAGAGAGAGACAGAGTTGCATTGCCATAACCTGAGGAGAATATAATAAAAAATTATTATGCATGTGGGACAAGAAACATGCACCCATAAATGTCTCAATTAAGCAATCTTATATTCATGCCAGAGTCTTATTCAAAATAGACTCTTATGCACTATGCTAGAGCCTAAAATACATTAGAAGGCTCTTACGCATGATAAAACAGAATAATTAAATATAAGGACTTAAAATGACCCGCTACCAAGAGGATAGGACTAGGCCACCAAGTGCTAAGCACTTAACTATTATCTTTATCTCCAAATAAGATTCTTTATTGCCACAATAAAATTATAAAATAGCACAACAACCAGTACTATTATACTATACTTCATTTGAACAAAAAAATATACTCTGTTTATTTTTTAATAATAAATAATATTATTATAATCGATCAAACTGGGTGGTCAACCCGGGTCAAAACGGGTTGTCAAACTGGGTCAAACCGGATGGTCAATGGGTCATGGGTGTGTCAAAGTCAAATGGGATATTTCATCCCATACGTATGGGCCTTGCCCAATCAGCCCACATGTTTTCTCAATAGTGCTCCCTTATGACAAGGGTCTAAAAAATATGGGCTAGACCATCATCTGTTATAAAAAAAACATCTCTTAATTAAAACCCAATCCACACCTTATATGCATAATAGAAAAGGACCCATACTTAAACCAAGCCCAAGACATGAATTAGAAACCCTACCCAAATATGTAATTCTTCTGACTCGAGTTACTATAGCAAAATGGAACTCCGGCGCTGCAACTATTTCGGGCACTATTCTGGCCACTGGTTTGGCCAACCGAACCATTTTTTCGACCAATCTGGATGTGAGGACGCCAGTGAGGACATTTTTGGCGTCCTCTCATGTCTCCAGTAGTTTATTTTAGTCAAAAAAATCGAGAATACAAAAATAAAATAAATACTTTTGGCCACCAAAAGTGGCAGTTTTTGACATTTCCGATGAGCTACACATCGGCATTGGCAAAAGAAACTCAAAATGAAAATTTTCTGGTCACCCAAGAACTCCAAAAATGAAAAAATATGAACTTGAGTGGTGAGAAAAACACAAAATATGAAAAAAAGTATTTCACAAAACAGAAACTTATTTCCTCACAAATCTGACAAGTTAACTCTGATAACACTTGTTGGATTTTGAATAAATCCAAGATCACCAAGATCTTTTGTCAAATCTATGAAGAAAGTTAACAAGAAAAAATGCCTCCAATCACTTGTGATGGATTTTCCATGGAGCTTTAGAGTTCTTGCAAAAGAGAAGAGAAGTTTGTTTCTATGGAGCAATACTACTCCCTGCCCCTTATGTCCATGTGTCTCTCTTTGTGCCCTGAACCCCTTTATTTGTCAAAGAGAAGAGAAAGGGCCAGTAGAACACACATATAACTCAATGGGCTAGTTCTATTTTAGTGGGGTGGAAGTAGGGGCCTCCATGTGTCTATAAAATGGCCCATCCCATTATGGGCCCCATGATTAAGTTATAATGCTAGTCCATTATAAATAAATACAACACGCAGACCACAGCCCCATTGACCTGCCAATCCACATTTTGCTGACAACTACCATGATTCCTTCCCCATGATGGATCCTCTAGCAATGCAACACAACACACTGAGGCCAAACCGAGAGCCACTCTATACCACAATTGAAGCCACAACGCCACCACCAACAACAATATAAGATGCTTGAGGACAAGTCTCCACCGTCAGACATCTCCAATTATCGCCCAACACCACTGTCCGCATCCACACTGTTTTCCTCTCAGTTACACACACACACACCTTCCCTACGTAAGTTATTTCCCTCTCTCTATCTATGTTAGTTTTTCTTTCTCTCATTCTCACTCTATTTGTCTCTTGCTTAGTATAGATCTATGTTTTAATTGGTCTGGATTATATTGGAGGTTTGGTTATGGACTGACCATGTTATATGAAAGGGTACGATGCTGTGGGTCCCTGTGACAAAAAATTATTCATAGAATTTGGAGTTATAATGCGTGTATGTAAATTTATGAAATTTATAGAGTTTATGTGATCTTGGGATTGATCGTAAATTTATGGAAAAATAATTACATGGAGATCAAAGTATTCATGGTGATGACATATTAGGGTTTCGAGGATTTAGTATTTTTAAGAAATATAGGTTATTTTAGTATTTTACGCTTTAATTACAAAGTATGTGTTTAACTAGACATTTATGCAAATTACGTTATTTTATAGGTAATCAGTTTCATCTAAAAGTATATTGGATTAGCACTACCACGTAAATAGCATAATCATACCTTTACACATATGTACAATAAACAACAGGTCTTTTATAAAAATATTATGCATGTACGCCCTCCATTGAAGCCCTTTTTGCTTATCCAAGTCATGATAAAATTATGAAAATCCATGATTTTAGGTGAAGAATTATGCATAAAAATATTTATGAAAATTCATGATTTTAAGTGAGAGTTATGCATTAAAATATTTATGAAAAACCATGCATGATTATATGTGAAGATTTATGCAATGAAATATTTATAAAAAATCATGATTTTATGTGAGGAAACATGTATAACGGCATTTTATGAAAGAATGCAATTTCATTCGAAATCTATGATATGACAAGTATGCAAGTATGATTATGATGAAGTATAAATAATAAAATATGTAATGGTCTATGTTATGATACGAAGATGGTACTATATGTTATGGGCATATTGCATTGTCAAGTTTTACATGTTGCTAGTGCACCCAGTGTGTCTTCC
This sequence comes from Carya cathayensis, assembly GCA_011037825.1. NCBI lineage: Eukaryota > Viridiplantae > Streptophyta > Magnoliopsida > Fagales > Juglandaceae > Carya > Carya cathayensis. The sequence goes on from QGSO01000340.1 coordinate 256,045, forward strand.
TTATGTGTGGATTCCACAACCTACAGCCACGGGCGGAATCAGAATCTACTTAGATTCGCTAACCTTAACTCATGGGGGTCAATGGTGGATAACGACCTATGACAAGTGAAAGATAAGTTCATGTTCATGTTATTTAAGTATGTATTTATGAGTATGCATATTGTTTTGTTCTTTTTTTTTTTAAATTATGTTTATTATGTTTACTGTATGATGTGTTGCTTCTTGAGTATTCGACTCATTTCTTTGTATGTTTTATGTTTTAACCACCCTAGGTGATGATCTTTATAAGGATGGGACTATAGAACATGACTTGACCCATAGAGGTAAGGCAGAGGCCTAGACAATTTATGTTATACTTAGTTTTATGATTTTAGTTTAATAATTTATTTTAATAAGCACAAGAGACTTTATTGGTTTTAAATAAGTGCTTCTGTAGACTCTTGTTTGGGTTTTAAGTATTTAATAAAGATTAAATTTATTTATTTATGAGTTTCTTCATATTTGGCGCTTCGTTAAGAAGTCAAAGCTTTAAGTCAAAGTTTGGTAGCATACAAGTTCCCTGAAAATTCTAAAAATGCATTTATTGAGAAGCGGGGTGTTACAGTTGCTATCAGAGTCTAGGTTGAAAGATTTTGTTGACTTTTCAAAATAAAAGAGAGCAAAAATTTTTCAAAGAAAATTTTTTAAAGTAGAGAAGTTTTTTGTTTTGGAAAACAGAAAAGGAAGGAAATGAAAGTCTAGGCCAAGGTCTCCCTAAGGCAAGTTCTACCCTGGAGTAAGTATGTCTAAAATTTTTCTTTTAGTACTTAAATGCATTTTGATTGACATTGCTAAAACATGCATATTAGAATGGCACCCCTAAGAAGAAAATCACACGCCCATACTTTGAGAACAATACGAGTTGAAACGGTGGTGAGAGAGACTTGGTTCACGAGAAAGAAGGGAGCTGTTGGACGACGGAAGAAACACAAGCAGCGGGAGAGGATTACGGAACTGACGGAGGATTTTCGGAAGAAAAAAAGGGACGCTGAGGAGAGTTGCGTCTAGAAAGGGGTTTTTGTTTTTTTTTACGAAAAAAATGGAGAGAGTCAGAGCTACGGACAGCAGTGGTAGGGGTGCTTTCGGTGAGCTAGTGGCAGCTATTTGTTTTTACATAGAAACAAAGAAGAGTAATTTACGGAAAGTGAGGAATGAAAAGAAAAATACAAAAGAAAGAAAGGGAGAGAGGATGCTTGATTAAAGGGGAGTGTCGGCTGGATTAATGGGAGGTGGCTGAGAGTAAAGTGGATACGTGGAGATTGAGAGAAAATTCTGGGCTGGAAAGAGTCGGTCATTGAGTATTTAATTGAAGGGAATTGGCTGAATGGAGGGGAGGAGAAATGGAGAGAGGAGTAGGAGATGTGACTGGACGGATGGAATTGATTGGAATTGAAAAGAGAGAATCAGTTATAGAGAGGGAGACGTGAGGGAAGGGTTTTGAGTTGAAGAGTCAATTGGCTAGGATTAATTTGATTGGAGGGAGTTGTGTACGTGGAAAGGAAGTGGGTGAATGAAAGAAAGCAAGGTTGGTTTAATTTTTCTGGAGCTTTAATTGCAGGAGAGTTGGTTGGTTTGAGGTTACGTGGGGAGTGATGAACGTGGAGGGAGTTTTTGCCCAGATTGCTGGTTTCATTTATATTTTCTACAGTTTAGCGATAGCGTGGGTTTTATTTTCTCGTCGTCAATTGGGTTCCAGATTTTATTGTTTTTAAGTTGTTTTCTAGTATTTTGTGTATTTTATTTTAATTTTGTAATGGAGAATATTTCTTTGATTTCTATAGTACTTGTGATGAATATGGTTGGCTAAATTTTCATACTAAGGTTAGAGGTGAAGTTTAATGATTTGAAAATTGTTTTCGGATCGTCGATAAATTTATTTTGTGAGTTTGATCGATTGAATGATTTTATTATTGGATAATTTGATTATCTATATATTTTTCTTGATTTATTGTGATTTCCGAATACAGTAAATGCTTGAGAAATCCCTGTGATAGTCAAATAAATTTGTAAGCGTTTTAATCATCAATCGTTCATGCTCGATCATTCGTAACTATTTTTCTTGATCTTAAATGCTAAATCTTCCAATTAAACGGAATTATTATTCTAGTTTAATTGAAGTAATTTGATCGGAAACAATATTTTAAATTATTAAATGGATCCTCGAAACCTTAGTCTTTTCCCATATCAATACATTTTATTATTTTAGTTTTATTTTGTTAAGTCAAAAATCATAATTTTAATAACCTCATTTTATTTTCAATCGCACATCTCTTTTAATATTTTATTTTAATTTGTTTGAAAGAAATTTTCACATTAGTCAATCCCTGTGGATTCGATCCTGTAAGGTACTACAACACCTGTATACTTGCAGGTAAAACTGCATTAAATTTTGGTTCATTAATTTGAGTTAAGGTTTAGACGCAACAATCTACCTTTGATAGTTTGAAAAAATACTTTGGTGGAAATTTACAATTGAAGAGAAAATTAGTTGAAAGAGAATGATCCGTATTATGTTTGCTCTGTTTGATCAAAGTATGAAAAAAAATGGGAAAGAAAGAAAAAGAATAAAAAAAAAAGTCATCACTAAGCGGAGTGTGTATCACCTCAGATTTCGTTAAGGGAATTGTTGGTATTGCTTCAGTGATTACAGCAACAATAATGCCATCAGTATGAGTATATTGCCAAAAAAGAGCTATGATTTGAATCATATAGATATCTCTTTTAGTGTTCTTTTTACCAAGTATTTTTCCAGTTTGCTTTGATTCTCCATATCCAGTTCTTTCTTAACTCTCACCCTGTGGCCTATCATTACAATCTTATTAAAGACCTTTTGATCTCTGATTTTGGTGTTGACTACGTTAGTGGAGAGGATTTATGAAAATTGGACTTATGGGGTTAAGTTTTGAGAGAATTCTTCTGATTTTAGTTGTTCTACTCTTATCTGAGTTTGCAGGTGGTTTGAGGTTAAATTGACTATATCACACACACACTCAAGGTCTTAGCTTCAGGTTGAAGTAAACGCCTAACTCTTGCTTGACAAATTGCAAAATTTTTGATTGATTTTCTTGCTATCTTTGATGTTAAAAGAGTAAGATACTAGTGACGAAATCTAAATTCATAAAAGCTTGGTGAGTGATGATACTTCTCTTTGGGGTCTAGTTGATATTGCCTAAAGTACATTTTCTTTTCTTTTTGTTTGAGGACAAACAAAGTTGTAAGTTTGGGGGTATTTGATGACTTGCAGAATTTCATATTGCAGATTTACCACAATGCTCAAGCAGAGGAATTTGGGCACTCGAGCGAATTTAGGCAGATTCAAACGCTTGATGGCCGCTCGACAGTGAGCTCGAGCGGGTTGCGGGAAAACAAGATCGCTCGAGCGGAGAAATTGGACGCTCGAGCGAAGTCAGGTAGAGTTGAATGCTCGATGTGCGCTCGACAAGCTGCTCGAGCGAATTCAGGCAGAATTGAACGTTCGATGCTCGCTCGACACCCCACTCGAGCGAACATCGTATTTTACAGATCTAGGATTTTTCCGCCGTCAGGGTATATAAAAGTGATTTTTCATCATATGGCCATACTTTTGACTGGAGAACACGTTTTTGGGATAGAAAAACACAACTAGAAGAATTCAAGTAATCGGTTTTCGGAGAGAGAGTTCCACGCATTGCACGTACGCTGGAATCATACACGGGCACAGACGGGAGAGAAGCAGTGAATCATTTCCTGGAGCTTTTGAAGATGAGTTGCGACTGCAAGGAGTATTTTTCAGTGTTTATTTTCCTTCCAATATTCTCAGAACAATTATGGTGAATTCGTTTATGTTGAATTCCATTTTTAGCATGAACTAAATTTTATTTATTCTAGGAAACAATGTAACCTAATTCCGAACTATGCTTGATTGTCTATGCTAATTTAAGGAAATTCTCTCTTTGTTTATCTGATTTATTCTGAGTTTATTGCTTCTAATTAACTAGCCATTGATTAGATGATGTTTTAATCTTGTGATTTGCTATCGAAAGAGAGAATTATAGGATAGATCTCGAATATGTCGGCATAGGTAAATATAGAGATCGAAAGACTTGTATGAACTTATGTAGTTTTTAAATTATTGGTCTTATTGTTTTCTTGTTTTATTAATTTGCATATTCTTGTGTGAATTGATGAACAAGAGTAATTTCCAATTGACTATCAAAAGAGGCTTTTGGATGAATTAGAGATTTGCTAATAAACAAAAAGAATTAAATTAAATTAGTTGGATGAGTAAAGCATAGTGAGGAATTAGCTGAAATCGATTTCCTAGAAGTTTTCTTTCTCATTAATTTGATCTTCGAACGTCAGTTTTATTTCCTTTACGTACTTTTCTTTGAGTTGATTTTAGTTTAAAGTATAACTACAAAAATCTTAGTGATTCCTCTAGATAAAATCAAGATTAGTATAATTTTGGTATTTGTCAAAAGTAATATACCAATCCCTGAGGACGATACTCTTTTTATTACTTTACTATAAAACTACGATACTGTGCACTTGCAGTTTTACACCGATCAATGGTCTTAGGATCATGTTTCTTCTGCTAAGGATTATAAGACCTTATTTCCTCTCTACAGCCCCAAACAAAATGATGCAAACTAGGCCTCTTACCTCACCATAACTCATAAGGAGTTTTAAGAATTGACTTACTTGGTACTTGATTCAAAACATATGCAGCAGTTTTCAAAGCCGCACCCCACAAAAATTCAGGCAAAGTGGAACGACTAAGCATACACTGCACCATATCAATACGAGTACGACTTCTTCTTTCTACAATACCATTCTGTTTAGGAGTTCCAGGCATTGTGTACTGAGCCTCGATACCACATGCTTCAATAAATCTAGCAAAAGGTCCAGGATTTCTACCAATTTCGTCATATCTCCCATAAAACTCACCTCCTTTATCTGATCTTACTGCTTTGATTTTCTTATTTTTCTGGAGTTCCACAGTAGCCTTAAAAACTTTAAAAGCTTCCAATGAGTCTGATTGTTATCATATGAGCTCAATATAACCATAGCGAGAATAATCATCAATAAAGGTAGTGAAGTATCTATAATTTCCCAAAGCGGCAGGTGAAATGAGAGCACAAATATCAGTATGGATTAAATCTAGAATATCCCAACTTCTACTAATCTTTTGCTTTCTGGTTGTCGCTGGAAGTTTCCCTTTGATAAGCAACACAAGTTTCAAAATCAGAAAATCCAAGTTAACTAGAGTGCCATCTTTAATCAACCTCTCCATTCTTTCTCTAGAAATATGATCCCACCTTTTGTGCCACAACATGGAAGAATTCTTATTGGATCTAGTACGTTTAGAACCAACTACAGTATTCACAACAGAAACACAAGAAAAAGTAGGATCTAAAGCAGGAAGCAAGTCAATTTTATATAAACTATCATATAAGATAGCAGTACCAACTACAACATAGTCATAAAAGATTGTAGCCTTTCCATTTCCAAAATGAAAAACATATCCACATTTGTCCAAAACAGAAGCAGAGATTAGATTTCTTCTGATGGAAGGTATAAAAGCAGTATTAGACAAGTTCAAAACATGTTTAGAAATAAGTCTAACTGTACCAATGTGTTCAACTTTATCGTTCACCCCATCTTTCATATTTACTACTAACTGTGTATCAACTGGTCTTCTGCAGCTCCTTAGTTCCTGCAAAGAATTTGTAGTGTGAATGGTTGCACCAGTATCTAGCCACCAAGTATCAGAAGGTACATTGGCTAGATTAGACTCAAAACACACTTGTAGTGTGAATGTGTACCTTTCTTGTCTAACCAAGTCTTAAATTTCCTACAATCAACCCTCTTGTGCCCAAACAAATGACAAAAGTTTCACTTTCCCTTAAAAACTTCCCTTCTTAGGCCCATTTGGAACACTCATACTACCTTGTTGAGGAGGCTTCCCAGATTTCATCATCTTACTGAAGTTGCTACTATTACCCTTGAAGAACTTCTTCTTCCCTTTATCAACAGTTACCATGAAAGCAACATGAGACTTGGCCTTTTTCATCATCTCCTCTTCTTGAGTTATAATAGCAGTCATTTCACTCAAGCTCCATTCATCTTTCTGAGCATTATAAGTGGTCTTGAGTGCATTAAACTGAGGTGGCAAAGATTCAAGCACTTGCCATACAAGAAAGCTATATGCTAACTCAACTTTCATTCCTTTGAGCTTGTTAAAGAAATGAGTAAGGTTCATGATGTGCTCTCAGACTCCACTAACCCCATCATAGGTTGTGGCAGTAAGAAGTTTCATCAAAGTTCCCTTTTTTGCCTTATCAAATTTAGTAAATTTCTTCCCAAAGGCATCAAGATATTCTTTAGCACTATTAGTATCAGCTATGCTCTGCTTGGTAGACTTGTCAATAGTATACTTCATAATCATGAGATAAGTCCTATTATAATGCACCCATTGCTCATAATGAGTCTTTTAGCTATAGAACTTTCACTAGTGGGCTCAACAGGCGCATCGATCCTCAAAGCCAAGTCCATATTCATAATAGCCAAATTAATAGTGAGAGACTCATACCAATCCTCATAATTGGTTCCCGTCAGACTCTTGATGGCAGATAAAGAGAGAGACAGAGTTGCATTGCCATAACCTGAGGAGAATATAATAAAAAATTATTATGCATGTGGGACAAGAAACATGCACCCATAAATGTCTCAATTAAGCAATCTTATATTCATGCCAGAGTCTTATTCAAAATAGACTCTTATGCACTATGCTAGAGCCCAAAATACATTAGAAGACTCTTACGCATGATAAAACAGAATAATTAAATATAAGGACTTAAAATGACCCGCTACCAAGAGGATAGGACTAGGCCACCAAGTGCTAAGCACTTAACTATTATCTTTATCTCCAAATAAGATTCTTTATTGCCACAATAAAATTATAAAATAGCACAACAACCAGTACTATTATACTATACTTCATTTGAACAAAAAAATATACTCTGTTTATTTTTTAATAATAAATAATATTATTATAATCGATCAAACTGGGTGGTCAACCCGGGTCAAAACGGGTTGTCAAACTGGGTCAAACCGGATGGTCAATGGGTCATGGGTGTGTCAAAGTCAAATGGGATATTTCATCCCATACGTATGGGCCTTGCCCAATCAGCCCACATGTTTTCTCAATAGTGCTCCCTTATGACAAGGGTCTAAAAAATATGGGCTAGACCATCATCTGTTATAAAAAAAACATCTCTTAATTAAAACCCAATCCACACCTTATATGCATAATAGAAAAGGACCCATACTTAAACCAAGCCCAAGACATGAATTAGAAACCCTACCCAAATATGTAATTCTTCTGACTCGAGTTACTATAGCAAAATGGAACTCCGGCGCTGCAACTATTTCGGGCACTATTCTGGCCACTGGTTTGGCCAACCGAACCATTTTTTCGACCAATCTGGATGTGAGGACGCCAGTGAGGACATTTTTGGCGTCCTCTCATGTCTCCAGTAGTTTATTTTAGTCAAAAAAATCGAGAATACAAAAATAAAATAAATACTTTTGGCCACCAAAAGTGGCAGTTTTTGACATTTCCGATGAGCTACACATCGGCATTGGCAAAAGAAACTCAAAATGAAAATTTTCTGGTCACCCAAGAACTCCAAAAATGAAAAAATATGAACTTGAGTGGTGAGAAAAACACAAAATATGAAAAAAAGTATTTCACAAAACAGAAACTTATTTCCTCACAAATCTGACAAGTTAACTCTGATAACACTTGTTGGATTTTGAATAAATCCAAGATCACCAAGATCTTTTGTCAAATCTATGAAGAAAGTTAACAAGAAAAAATGCCTCCAATCACTTGTGATGGATTTTCCATGGAGCTTTAGAGTTCTTGCAAAAGAGAAGAGAAGTTTGTTTCTATGGAGCAATACTACTCCCTGCCCCTTATGTCCATGTGTCTCTCTTTGTGCCCTGAACCCCTTTATTTGTCAAAGAGAAGAGAAAGGGCCAGTAGAACACACATATAACTCAATGGGCTAGTTCTATTTTAGTGGGGTGGAAGTAGGGGCCTCCATGTGTCTATAAAATGGCCCATCCCATTATGGGCCCCATGATTAAGTTATAATGCTAGTCCATTATAAATAAATACAACACGCAGACCACAGCCCCATTGACCTGCCAATCCACATTTTGCTGACAACTACCATGATTCCTTCCCCATGATGGATCCTCTAGCAATGCAACACAACACACTGAGGCCAAACCGAGAGCCACTCTATACCACAATTGAAGCCACAACGCCACCACCAACAACAATATAAGATGCTTGAGGACAAGTCTCCACCGTCAGACATCTCCAATTATCGCCCAACACCACTGTCCGCATCCACACTGTTTTCCTCTCAGTTACACACACACACACCTTCCCTACGTAAGTTATTTCCCTCTCTCTATCTATGTTAGTTTTTCTTTCTCTCATTCTCACTCTATTTGTCTCTTGCTTAGTATAGATCTATGTTTTAATTGGTCTGGATTATATTGGAGGTTTGGTTATGGACTGACCATGTTATATGAAAGGGTACATGCTGTGGGTCCCTGTGACAAAAAATTATTCATAGAATTTGGAGTTATAATGCGTGTATGTAAATTTATGAAATTTATAGAGTTTATGTGATCTTGGGATTGATCGTAAATTTATGGAAAAATAATTACATGGAGATCAAAGTATTCATGGTGATGACATATTAGGGTTTCGAGGATTTAGTATTTTTAAGAAATATAGGTTATTTTAGTATTTTACGCTTTAATTACAAAGTATGTGTTTAACTAGACATTTATGCAAATTACGTTATTTTATAGGTAATCAGTTTCATCTAACAAGTATATTGGATTAGCACTACCACGTAAATAGCATAATCATACCTTTACACATATGTACAATAAACAACAGGTCTTTTATAAAAATATTATGCATGTACGCCCTCCATTGGAAGTCCCTTTTTGCTTATCCAAGTCATGATAAAATTATGAAAATCCATGATTTTAGGTGAAGAATTATGCATAAAAATATTTATGAAAATTCATGATTTTAAGTGAGAGTTATGCATTAAAATATTTATGAAAAACCATGCATGATTATATGTGAAGATTTATGCAATGAAATATTTATAAAAAATCATGATTTTATGTGAGGAAACATGTATAACGACATTTTATGAAAGAATGCAATTTCATTCGAAATCTATGATATGACAAGTATGCAAGTATGATTATGATGAAGTATAAATAATAAAATATGTAATGGTCTATGTTATGATACGAAGATGGTACTATATGTTATGGGCATATTGCATTGTCAAGTTTTACATGTTGCTAGTGCACCCAGTGTGTCTTCCTTATGTGTGGATTCCACAACCTACAGCCACGGGCGGAATCAGAATCTACTTAGATTCGCTAACCTTAACTCATGGGGGTCAATGGTGGATAACGACCTATGACAAGTGAAAGATAAGTTCATGTTCATGTTATTTAAGTATGTATTTATGAGTATGCATATTGTTTTGTTCTTTTTTTTTTTAAATTATGTTTATTATGTTTACTGTATGATGTGTTGCTTCTTGAGTATTCGACTCATTCTTTGTATGTTTTATGTTTTAACCACCCTAGGTGATGATCTTTATAAGGATGGGACTATAGAACATGACTTGACCCATAGAGGTAAGGCAGAGGCCTAGACAATTTATGTTATACTTAGTTTTATGATTTTAGTTTAATAATTTATTTTAATAAGCACAAGAGACTTTATTGGTTTTAAATAAGTGCTTCTGTAGACTCTTGTTTGGGTTTTAAGTATTTAATAAAGATTAAATTTATTTATTTATGAGTTTCTTCATATTTGGCGCTTCGTTAAGAAGTCAAAGCTTTAAGTCAAAGTTTGGTAGCATACAAGTTCCCTGAAAATTCTAAAAATGCATTTATTGAGAAGCGGGGTGTTACAGTTGCTATCAGAGTCTAGGTTGAAAGATTTTGTTGACTTTTCAAAATAAAAGAGAGCAAAAAATTTTTCAAAGAAAATTTTTAAAAGTAGAGAAGTTTTTTGTTTTGGAAAACAGAAAAGGAAGGAAATGAAAGTCTAGGCCAAGGTCTCCCTAAGGCAAGTTCTACCCTGGAGTAAGTATGCTAAAATTTTTCTTTTAGTACTTAAATGCATTTTGATTGACATTGCTAAAACATGCATATTAGAATGGCACCCCTAAGAAGAAAATCACACGCCCATACTTTGAGAACAATACTTACCAGATGAGAATTCTGAAGTACTCACTGTTGCAGCGACACGTTTCTTTCAGAGGATGGTCAATGGTGAGATGGTGGTAGGTAGAACCCCACATGTAGGATGCACATTGGAACAATTCTCCCACCAGGACCCCCATACTTTTGATGGTAGGTCAAATGCCATGGATGTGTAGAGCTGGATTGAACGATTGGAGCAGATCTTTGAGGCACTTTATTGCAAGGACAATCAGAAGGTGACTTATGCTGCTTTCAACTTGACAGACATGGCAAACAATTGGTGGAAGTCAACACGAATACTCTTGAAGATGGAACTAGGAGATGGAGTCCTATCACATGGGAGCGTTTTAAGAAAACATTTTGGGAGCACTTCTTTCCTCAGACTCTTTATGAGTCTAGAGCCCGTTAGTTTGCAGATCATACCCAGGGAACGATGATGGTAGATCAATACACCACCAAATTTATGGAGTTGTCCCATTTCACCAGTTACTTAATTCCAAATGAGGGAAAGAAAGTTGAAAAGTTCGAGTGCGGTCTAGATCACAGGATTAGGGAGACTACACGTACTCTCAAGAAAGTATCGACTACAATAATCAAAGGAAGCGCCAGCAGTAGCAGCTCCAACCAGCATCACATTGGGATAAGAGGCCTTTTCGGGATAATGATTAGAGGCCACAATAGGGTGACATAGGATGGCTCCCCATGTGTAAAAAGTGTGGTAAGAGGCATGCCGGGAAATGTTTGATGGGGACCAGAACATGTTTCAAGTGTGGGAAGGACATCATATTTGAGACTGTTCTGGGAAGAACACAGCTACTACTCAAGCTACAAGAGATGGACAAAATAATATGGCACCAGCTCGAGTTTTCTCCTTGGTACAGTTGTGTGACACTGACACGCCCATCAATGGGTACACAGGTAACTATTTTCCTCAACTAGAAGTATAAATTGTTGTTGGAATATTAGGGATGTAGGTTGTGGTATTCATGATGACTATTGGAAATATTTCAAGTACTATAGGTAACGCGATTCTATCTCATAGCATGAATTATAGGAGTTAGGATCTGAACTTTGGAGAGTCTTAGGTTAGGATTTATTTGAGGTTATTATTGCATGTGGAGAGTTTAATTATATTTATGTGGAGTTTAGATAATTGTCTAGTGAAATTATTATTAGGCTTGTAATAGAACCCATTATCGAGCTTTACATTTTTAGGAGAAAATGCAAGCTTTAAGAAGAAATATCAAAGGACTAAAAGTCTGGAAATAATAGGTTCCATTAATTGATCAAGGACATAGAATAAAGACATTAAAAGAATGTGGTGAATAAGTATGTAAGTTGTTGAGGTCTAGCAAATTTTGAAGATGAAATTTTTATAAGAAGGGGAGATTGTAATGACTTGATCCAATATTGTTAGGAATAAATTATGGATAATGTCATTAGGTCTAAATTAGGTTAATGGGCCAATAATTAAAGAAGCCCAATTGAGGTTTATTTGATTATTTAAGATAGGTCACGGCCCCATAAATTATTCAAACAAAGTGTGAAATTATTCAAATAAAGTATCGTCCTAGGAAGGCTAATGTAGTGGCAGATACTCTTATTCAAAAGGCACAGACTAACCTGCCTTCCTTATTATTGAGCATGTGGAGTTTGCTAATTGGAGATTCGCCAAGAGATGCTGTGTTGGCAGTAGTACAAGAGATTGTACCATTTAGTGATAAGGAGATCCTAGAAGGATAGTAGAAAGATGAGAAGCTCAACAAATTCCAATAGAAGATCCTAGAATTTGAAAGACTGCACACTATATAGCATTTGTGAGGATGGGATGCTGTGCTATAAGGAAAGAAAAGTAATTCCTCCAGTTCTAGAATTAAGACAGAAAATAATGAAGGAAGCTCATTGTTTTATATTGTCCATCCCAGTAGTACGAAGATATATTGGGATTTGAAGGGACACTAATTGTGGGGCGGAATGAAGAGAGATGTAGCAGAGTTTGTGGCCAAATGCCCAGTTTACCAACTGAAGTAGAACATTAGAGACCAATAGGGAAATTATAGCAGTTACCAATTCCAAAGTGGAAATGGGAAGATATATCCATGGATTTTATGGTAGGTTCGCCAAGGACATTGATAAATGTGATTTTTATGTGATTTTTATTACTTTTTATTTATGAAAAATGTCAATTTTCCTTTAATTCTATTGATTCTATTTTATTTCTATATATTTTTCTTTATTTTCTTAGGTTTGAAGGAATGAGAAGATTTAGTGCAAAATGAGAGCATTTTGGTACAAAAGAAGAGAATATGGATTCAGAACGACGAAATGCAACGAGATCTAAAGAGATCCGAGGAGATTTGAGCAAGGAGCCTTGTCCCGCGGGTAGCAAAGAGATTTATTTTAGCCAAAGGGTGAGAAGAATTACCTCTCTGAAGGCAAGTAGTTTTTTGCCTCTCGTGATGCGAGAAGACTTGGCGACAAGGCTTGGGATGTGATTACGCCTAAAGGATAACACTGTAGTTGTAGCACAGCTTTAGGGTGTCGATTCCACAGGGAGACAAATTAAAAGAATAGCAGAAGGAACAAAGAAATTAAAGGAAAATATTAAATAATTAATAGAGAATAAAGATTAATTTTAAGGATAAAGCTAGGCTGCCGCTTAAAGATGACCGCATTTTATGACCGCTCGACGTGGAAATTATATTTTAGTTCTGACGTGGCAAGTGAGAAAAACACATTCCCGCTTCTTTGGTTTCTCTACATACAGTGTCTCCTCCCATTAAACACGTCTCCCTCCTTCCCAAGAGGAAATCAATATCCCATCCATCTATCGGCCCCCAACTTCACAGCACCGACCACCACCAAAATCGGCCCATCTCCGACGATAGAAGGTCCCACACAGTAGTTCAAAAACCTGGAGGAATCCGAAAGAGGGGACCGAAAAACCCATCCACTCTGTTTCTAATTCAGCCCCCCGACAATGCCATTCACTCCACGGCAGGTTCAGGTAAAATGATAGTTCACTGCACATTGAGGGTTGCAGAATTTTCGTTGTAAATGTGTATCAATATCCCATCCATCCACTGATTCCCATCTGTGATTTGCTCTGTGTAAAAATTCTGCTATAGCAACTCTGTTTCTTGGGTATAGATTCCGTAAAGGGCCGTTGTTGTATATGTCTTTAAATAGCCACATTTTTGTATTAACGTACGTAAAGGTGCCACCTTGTAGTTTCCAAGTTATCCTTATGTATTAATGTACGTAAAGGTGCCACCTTTTAGTTTAAGTTGTGTAAAAAAATCTGATGCTATATTTCATCTACGTTAAAAAGGTTTGTTTAGGATGTTTTAACTGTAAAAAATTTTAAAACCATGCATCTTGTTTCTCATAAAGACAAAGAAGCTGTACTACGTTGTTGGGATGCCAGAAAAAGAAAATCTCAGACTTATTTACAATAAAAAAAATCTCATTTATTTTTTTGTTTTATTTGTTAGTATGGTGATGTGATTAGTTACCGAGTTAATGGTTTTGAAATAGAATATCAGGTTGATAAAGTAGTAAAAAGTATCTCCTATTTAGTTTCCTTATAGTTCTTTTACATGCTAATGCAATTTGATTGAAACCAATGAGCATCTAGTTGAAACCATTAGATGATATTCTACAATTTATACTAGGTCGTCTCCACCTGCTTCTTAGATGGGTAGCTTGTATTAATTAAATAGACATGATATGTAATAGGTCAATTATTATAGTTAATGGTCAAGCACCTACACTTTATGTTTATATGACATAAAATGTAAAATAAATCTTCGGATACTAATATAAATTGTATACTAATATAATGGTTTTTATAATTTCTCATGTCAATAATATGAGGGCATATAAAATGATATGCTAATTCAATTATCGATACTAATTGTAGGTTCTCCAAGGCTGAGTTGATATGGCTTCTTTTGTATAGTTGACGGATGATGAGTATGATGAAATAGTGGTTGATGATGGGCCTGATAATGATGATGGTGTCGAAGAACCTAAGGCTGATGATGATGTTGAGGAACCTAATGTTGGAATGACTTTTTCTAGTGAGGAAGAAGTCCGGTCTTACTATATGAAATATGCTAAACATAAAGGGTTCGGGGTTCGCAGAAGGAATTCTAGACAAAGCGAAGATGGGAGGGTTCAATGGTTTACATTGGTATGTGCGCGGCAAGGCACAGCAAAGAGTCAGGCTTCCAATATCCTAAAGCCAAGACAAACAGAGAGGGTAGGGTGTAAAGCAAGAGTTAATGCAGTTTTGAATGAGGATGGCGGATATACCTTGTCTAGTGTAATCTTGGATCACACACATTACTGTAGTCCAGGGAAAGCAAGACACTTTAGATGTTTCAAGAAGGTAGATGCTCGTGTGGCTAAGAGGCTTGAAATAAATGATGAAGCCGGAATACGTACGTCAAAAACTTTCCAGAGTGTAATTGTTGAAGCAGGGGGTATGAGAATGTGCCATTTGGGCAAAAGGAATGTCAAAACTACATTGAGAAAGCACGACAACTTCGCCTCGGAGTTGGAGGCGTTGAAGCTCTAACTAACTACTTCCAAGATATGCAGAAAAAATATAGAATTTTTTTATGCGATCGATGTGGGCCCTGACATGAGGTTGAAGAATGTGTTTTGGGCAGACGCCCGAAGTAGAGCTGCGTATCAATCATTCGGGGATGTTATCACTTTTGATACAACATACCTGACCAACGCTTATAAAATGCCATTTGCGCCATTTGTGGGTGTGAACCATCATGGTCAGTCAATCCTATTCGGGTGTGGATTGATATCCAATGAGGATGCAAATACTTTTGAGTGGTTGTTTGAGTCATGGTTGAAGTGTATGAATGACCGACCACCAAATGCAATCATTACAGACCAAGATAAGGCAATGAAACTTGCAATTGCGAGGGTGTTTCCATCTTCTAGGCATCGCTTTTGTTTGTGGCATATTATGAAGAAGCTTCCGGAGAAGTTCGGGTCACATTCTCGATATGACGAGATCAAAGATAGTCTACACAAATGTGTGTATGACTCATTAAGTGAGAATGAGTTTGAAGAACGATGGGCATATTTGATAGAAACCAATGATCTTCGCGATAATGCTTGGTTGGGATCACTTTATGCTGATAGGCAGTTTTGGGTGCCGGCGTATGTTAAAAATACATTTTGGGCCGGAATGTCAACCACACAACGAAGTGAGAGCATGAATGCATTTTTTGATGACTACGTTCACTCTAGGACCACATTGAAAGAATTTGTTGATCAGTACGATTCAGCCCTTCGGAGGAAGGCAGATAATGAAGCAATTGCTGACTTCAATTCATTTAATATTGAGATTCCTTGCATATCTCACTATCCTATCAAGAAGCAATTTCAAGAAATATATACAATTTCCAGGTTTAAGGAAGTCCAAGAAGAATTTCGAGGCTTTTTATATTTGACTATCTCGTATTTAGGTGGTGATGGTGCCGGACATACATTCGTAGTCGGGGATGAGATTAAAGTGAGTGATCGATGCATTAAACGTGTAAACTATTTTGTCCGTATATATGGAGAAAATCCCCTAGATATTACATGCACCTGCAAATTGTTTGAGTTTAGGGAAATATTATGTCGACATGCTCTTCGTATTCTGGCACAGTTAGACAAGGGTGAAGTTCCACCGAAGTACATTTTGGATCGGTGGAGGAAGGATATAAAGAGACACTATGTCAATGTAAAAAGTAGTTATGAGGCGACGAGCAACCCTGAGAGACAAAGGTTTGATCGGATCCAAAATTGCTTCTATAAACTTTGTTCAAATGCCGCAAAGACCGAGAGAAATTGTGTGAAATTGATAGGTCAGCTAGAACAATTGAAGTCAGAGTACCCGGATGACGATCCAAATGTAGGGACTTCCACAGCTGATTTTGTTACTCCCATGGATGGCACAACAGGCAAAGTTCTTAGTCCGTTAGTTGTTCGGAGTAAAGGGAGACCCACAACTAAGAGAAGAACACACCCCGTTGATGATGTTAAACTCGACAACTCCACATTGGTTGCCTATCTACTGCACAGGTTAGAGATGAGATGAAAATATTCGTATTTGATAGGTCATATAGCTAAATATAATCAGTAATGGCCAAAATATGGCATATTCAGGTATTTAGGATTCTTGTTATAAATTTGAACTTATGGGAACCTAAAGTGTGCAAAATATTCAGCCATTATAAGTAGAATTTTGCTTTCTAAACAGTTGTGTTCAAAGTACCAGAAATTATTGATTCTCATTAGCATTTCCTTAAACTATGTTTCATACAAACCACTTCACACTAATTAATATAAATCTTACAAACTAAACAGAATTTTTTTTCCTAAACGTTTTTACAAGAAACACCAAATGAAGGGCCTATAGTTTTTCTAAACCAAGTCCCCTGTTGCCTTTTTCATTCAAGCTAATATACATTTTCTAAACCAAGTACATAGAAATCTCACACAAAATACTACAACTGGGAAAAACTAACAGTCATTCAATTCAAGTTGATTCTAGACTAAAAATAATTTAACAAACCGAACCCAAGAAGCAAGTCAGCCTGTTTTCAGCAAGCACCATCCCTGTCGCCTTTTTCATTCAAGCTAACATACATTTTCAAAACCAAGTACATAGAAATCCCATACAAAATACGTCAAATACGAAAAACTAGCAGTAATTCAAGTTGATTCTAGACTAAAAAAAATTAAACAACCCGAACCCACTAACAAGCAAGTCGAAAGCTTTGTGTTTTGGGAAAAAAAATTCTGCATCATACGCCTACCTATGGAGAGAATATTAGGAAAAATGGGGAGCAGGTCATAGAGGTTACCTTCATTAAAAAAATAATGAAGAGGGAACCGGTGAACCGGCGATAGAAGCTCTGAACAATGGCAGGTACGAGGCTTTGAACCGGCGATAGAAATAAGAGACGTCGATGGAACCGGCGATGCTATGGTGCAAATGGGTTTACGGACGACAGCTTGATCCGTTTTCTGGGTGACGGTGACGGTGCAGGGATGGCTGGGAGGAGATGGCAACCATTGTTCAAAATGGGTTTGTGTTTTCTGGGTGACGGTGACGGCGCAGGAACGGCTGGGAGGAGACGGCGACCGTAGTTCAAAATGGGTTTTCGTTTTCTGGGTACCGGTGACGGTGCAGGGACCGCTGGGAGGAGACGGCGACCGTGGGTTTGCGTTTTCTGGGTATGAGAATGGCTTCACTCACGGGATGGATAGTTCAAAATGGGTTGCGTTTTCTGACAACGTTTGTTTGTTTTTTTTTAAATATATTTAATGCCACGTGGCGTGCCACGTCAGGCGGTCAAAAGCTGCGGTCACAGTGGAGCGGCACAGTAGCGCGACTCTAATTTTAAATGCAATTAAAATGAAGCAAATTGATCAACGGAAAAAGTACTCAAATTTGACGAACAATAGAGCTTCGGGAATCCCTTGCACAATTCTGATATTTTAATTATTCTTAATTCATTGGATAAAACTCAATTAGGAATTCAATTCCCCAAATTTCCAATCGGAAGGTATAGATTTATCAACCAAAATCAAACCAAATGTAACCCTTTGAAAAATCATTCACCACTTTTAAAATACGTAAATTACTATCCCTATTGAGAAAATTCAACGACGACAATATACTCAGAGAGCGATATTGCAGCAAAGAACTAAATCAATATAGATAAATAATTGATCCAAACATAATCAAAGAACTAATCCATTCAATAGAAAAAGCATGACTGAATCTATAAATAGAATAAATTCTATGATTATTCAGAGAATAAAACATCAACGATGAATTGAGAATGATAAAACAAAAGAGTTTTCGTAATTGAAGATCAAATACATAAATTAAAAATACCATCTAATGTACAAGTTCATCCCTATCCCTACTTGAGAATTTAGTTACCCATAAATATACTGGACAACAAAAATCTCCAAAGAAAATAGAAACGAACGGTGGCCATGGAAGTGATTTTCTCCTCTCTTCAGATCTGCCTCTTGTACCTCCCCCTCTATTTCGTGCTAATGATATGCTTATATAGGGTAGGAAAGAAACCCTAATGTCCTCTTAATTTCTGGATATAAAAATTGTCTAAATTTTAGGACTCATCTTGGCAGCCATGTACATACTTCAGGAGTCCGAATTTGGAAATCCTTATTAAAGATAAATTTATATCCCTTTAAGATAGCTTTGTAACACATCAAGAATCACATCAATCAGGTATGTGAGTAAAAAGTTACGGTCAAAAGACTAAAGTATATCCAGACTGTCTCCTAGCGAATTTCAGACTTGGACTTCTTGTGGTTTCCTTTTGTGATTTATTTTTCTTTTTCTTTTCTTCCAAATTGCTCTCAAACCCCATGAAATTCCTCCTTTGAATTTGACTGGGCTTGACTTGCTCTTTTATAAACTCTGAAATTAAACATAAAAAAAATGCTTAGGAGTATCTCAATGTAAATAGAAACTCAATTCAAGAATAAACATTAATTCCTATGATTTCTATTCACATTTTAGCATTTAAATCTAATAATAGGGTATTTAGAGTGCACTTTCGCACACTTATCACACCCTCCAACTTACTCATTGCTAGCCCTTAGCAATTTTCATGTCAAAATAAAGAAAGAGACCAAAGAAAATCATACACAAATGTCACCAAATTCACATTTTCCATAT
Source organism: Carya cathayensis (assembly GCA_011037825.1). Taxonomy (NCBI): domain Eukaryota; kingdom Viridiplantae; phylum Streptophyta; class Magnoliopsida; order Fagales; family Juglandaceae; genus Carya; species Carya cathayensis. Next base: position 275,126 of record QGSO01000340.1, read on the forward strand.
ATCAAAGCAATATCATGAATTTAATAACCCAACAAAATCAATCCACCTATTGAAATCTACAGAGTGTGTGTGTGTTCTTTAAGCCATAATCATCTTACCATTAACTTTGACACATGCAACATCAAGAACATCTCAAGTGAAAGGTTCAATTCCATAACTTACGAGTATAAAAGTGTTTCGTGTGAAGATTCTCTCTATGGAGTTGACAAGGGGTGTATACACACTCTCATGGGGAATTAGGCAATTATGTACAAGCAACAAGCAAATATTGATCTTATGATAGGAACACTAACAAATGAGACTTTCACTAGTCTTTCCAAATACTTACTTAAGATTAGAATGGTTAACACAAAAGGTTGTAACATGGCTTGGGTTCAGGGCTATATGAAAAAAAAAATGATGAAAAGGATTCAAAAACTTTCAAGTACATACAAAGGGAATTTTATTAAATATCTCAATAGACCGCACTTTTCACTTGATGTACTTTCCAACTTTTCAGAGTATTAAATAAGAATGCTTTTCATTCTTCTTCCTCTTCTCTCTCTCTTTTTTTTTCAACAATTTGATGGACAAACACATGACACTTTGGTATTCTTGCCATTTTTACCAACCTTTTTTTTTT